>VVHJ01015258.1:8710-34126 GCA_015107715.1 Tylochromis polylepis | reverse complement strand
GCGTTTGTGTATCTGCTCACTGCAGGAGAGCCTTGGTTTTGCGAGACGGATCATCAGGCCTGAAGTTCTTGTACTCCTCCACCTCCTTTTCGATGGACAGAAGCTGACTCTGCAGCTTGGCCCGCAGATTCGGCAGGGTGTCCCGGATGTGATTGGTCAGTTGCTGTGCAGGTCAAAGGTCAGAATGTCAGAATAAGGTCACTAGAAAATTGAACTAGTGTTTCTGGAAAACATAGGAATGGGCTCACTACAGTCACATGTTTACACACCTGATTGAGGACTTTCTGGAGGTAGGGAGTTCCCATGCGGTCAGCCAGGTGTCTGTATGCCGGGTGGGAGAGAAAGAACTTCCTCTCGGCAGCCATTGCAGCATTAATGTCCTTCTTTCCATCTATGTCCTTCTGGCTTCTATTCACCACACCAATGTAACCTGGACAAGCAGACAGAGAGCTCCACACTCACAGTAAACCCTAAAACACTGACAGATTTATAGAAAACCATCCAACTTCTTTGATCATTTCCTGACAGACTTGAAAAGGGTATTGTAATTTGTCTGGAAGATAATACAGACTTGTGTTAGAGCAACACTGAATTTTTCTGGGTTCTTATTTTCTACGCATGACCTCAGGTTTGAACAGCCTCTCCAAGGACCCAACTGTTTCACATGTGTTTAATAATGTTAAACCACATTTTAAGAGACCTCAGACCGAGAACTTAAAAGAATATAGACAGGAGAAGAGAAAAGGAGGAAGGGGGATTTGCATAAAACCAGAAAGAGAGAAAGAATTCCTGGATGCGTTTCTTCTTTTAAGGCGGAGAGAGAGAAAAAAAGACATGCGGTGAAATAACTAGGAGAGGTTAGGTCACAAGGATCCTGTTTCACCTCCACTTAAGCTTCCTCATGCATCACTCAGTTAAAAGCTGTTTCATGCTCTATAACTAAGGCAACTGTGAGCCAGCAGCCTTGTAAATGTGCATATCCACAGTGTTGGAGAGACGGGGAGAAAAAGAAGGGAGAGGGGGAAAAAAGTATAGAAAAAACAAAGGAAATGGAAAATATTCAAAAGCACATGCCTGGGTTTTAACCAAGTGCAAATGGAAAAGAAAAGCACCACATCAGCACATTGCAATAAAGGGCAGCTCACAAATTACATGCGAGTTATTTTCCAAGACAGTGGGGGTTTTTTTCTGTTTGCCCCTTCCCCTGCTTCTCCTTCCAGCTCTTCCTCTCTTTCACCCCTTTGTCTGTTTTTTGATTTCTTACACACCCTCCCCACATCCCACGGTCCTGTTTCTGTTCTTCGTTGCAGATGTTGGAAGAACTGAACAGCTCTGAGTGAGGTCTGCCTTGTTGTTACCACAAGGGGGAAACAGTGCGTCATTGTGACTGACCTGAAGGAAACGGAAAAGGTGCTACTTTTTGTGTGAGCATGCTGTCGAGGTATTACTTGCCTCTCCTGAGTGGAAGCAGCTTATTCTCCAGGATGTCTTTAGCATCGGTCCCCTCATCCATCAAGTCTAGCTTGGTGACCACACCGATGGTCCTTAAACCTGCGTGCACACCCAGTCACGCAAATTTAATAACAGTATTTCATCATATGCATCTGTTATAAAATTAACTAGGATGATCCTGGTATGCAAGTTAAAACAAAGAGTTAAAAAGCTCTTATTAGCTTCTTTACATTTGTGTAAACTCTGTGTGAGTGTGCGCTTGCATGTATACACTCACCCTGAGGGTCGACCTCTTTGGCAATCTTTAAAGCGTCGGAGTTGGCCAGGTCAGAGTTGGCTGGGGAGACGGCCAGCATCAGGCAGTTCTCTTTGGTGACAAACTGCATTAACATGTCCCTTATCTGAAACTCAATGTCGGCAGGCTGGTCACCCACCGGCACCTTGGTCATCCCCGGCAGGTCCACCAGCGTCAAGTTCAGCACTGTGAGGGTAAAAAAAAAAAAGAAAGAAGAGAAAACACAAAGCCAACTCAAAACTAAACTTATTGATGCTCTACACACAGATTGAAATCTTCACCAAAGTGTGTGCAGAATAAAGCTGCGTCAGCCTCACCGTGTGGAGAGTAAACGCGCAGGTTGATGGGCACAGGGGAGATTCCCTTGTTGGCTCCAGTCGCGCGATCTGTCTCTACCTCGATCTCCTGCCGGACCTCATCAAAATCTGTGAACTTTTTACCCTTACAGTGGAGGAACTCGGCATATTCTGGAAGAAATGGCAAAAAAGAGAGACATAAATGAAAGTAATGTGACAGAATATCAGAAGATTTGGTGAGGTGGACGGCAAAGACAGTAAACAGAGATGACAGTGAAGGGAAAAGAAAGTCACACCCTTTTAACATGATTTTTGTTAATGGGAAATTAAAGGTTTTGAATGTCAATTATAGTGAATGACGCTCAGCTGCAATAACGTAGGAAACGTGAGGATGTTGTCATCACAAGTCTACAGAGATGAATGGCAAATGTCCACGGATGGTTTTCCCCTGAGGATAGGGCGACTTATTAGACTCCAGGAGGAGCCGGGGTTAGGTGGGTGACAGGAGAGTGGGTTAAAAGCTGTGCTACTTTCCCAACTGCTGTGTCTTTCCAGGAAGGCTCAACAACAAATAATAAAATGACAGGGGATGTTATAACAGCTACATTTAAAAATAAATAAATAAAGGACAAGAACGTAATGAGAGGAGACTGAAGGTTTGCTCTGTGGCCAAGAATGACGCTCCTGTGTCTGAAGAGAATGAAGAGGGATGTGGATGTGGCAGCCTTTGGGATAGAAGTAAAATATTAAAGGCAGCTGGACTCTATGTTGACACAAAGATGTTAAATGTGAATCTGTGAAGTGAACAAAGATGCAGTTCATTTAACTAGATGCTGACTTTAGGAAATTGAGAAGCGTTCAGAAGGACAGAAATAAGTGAAAACCTTCCTTTTAGTCTTAAATGAAAAAGACTGTGCCAGATGACAGACTTTGACAGATTTCTAAAATATTTGTCTTTCCTTGTTTTTATGAAAGGTAGTGTAATAAATTTATCAAGCACTATATTATGTTTATACTTTCAAATCTTTTACTTATTTCAGAGCATTAGACACAAGAAAACTACTGCAATTGCCGTTACAGTAGCTCTCCAGCTTTTTCAAAATCACTGGTTAATGAAAATAAATAGACTCACATCAGCCGTCTTCACCAAATTTATTCAGAGTAACAGTTCCCAATAAAATGGGCAAAAAAGTGAATAAGATTTCTGTACAAATAGCATGAACAGCTGTCTGATCAGCTGTAGATATCAAATATGAGTAACCAGTCAGTGACGAAGAAAACATAAATCATTACCTTAAAGTTAAACATACTCCAGCGTGTGCATGACAAGAATTTCAAAGGAATTTTGTGAGTTTTACCGGTGGGAGCATTCATCAGCTGCAGGACCAGAGGACGGCGGGTCACAATGCCAGAGCCACGGGGAAGAAAATCCCTGCAACACAACAGATGGACGGCAGAGATGATGGTCAGTGAAAATAACCACAATGCAGCAGAGCTACAATAACAAAGTACAGTTACTGTGCCATCCTGAAAATTTACTCCAAATATAAAAAGCAAACAAATCCATTCAGAAAACTGAAAGGTTGTGTCATCAACGATGTGACAGCAGCAGGAGAAAAGAACAGAGAAGAGTCAGTGAATGAAAATAATGAGGCTTTGAAGAGACGAGACGTGAAGAGAAAGTAAGAGAATAAATGTGTGAATGACATAAAAACTCTTTCATTACCAGTGTTACCCTGTTACCCATTACCCTGTTCTAACCTTTTAATCAGTCGTATGAAATAATTGAAAATAGATTCCAAACTGACATCTTCACATTCCTTGTTTTGCCCTCCAGCTGGTGACTCAACCTGAGAGGCAGCAAATCATCGTGTTGAATAAAGTGAAGTCATTTAAATTAAATGAAATTCAAACAGTTTACAGCTTATAAGAACAGTCTTCTGAAGGTGATGACAATAAGCAGTGAGCAGGTATTAAGTGAAAATCAAGTCAAATCAAATTTTTTTTGTTTTTAATAAAAAGATCTGCATAATGTGAGAGAGAATATGCTAACTGGAGTGTGCACACGCTCATTAGCTGTGATCAGTGGCCCTTGTGTAGTCCAAAGATGACTGCTTTGAGTCTGATGAACAAACCCTAAAAAGGAGGCAAGATGGCTGGTGTGTGGGTGGAGGATTGTTTATGCCATACTACAGCCACAGACAGAATAAAAGATAGCTGTAACTATCCATGCTCATTGGCTAAGGCCTTTTGATTGACAACTTGTGAACCAGCGGGCATCCTGTTTTGCTTTTTTTTTACCTCATGTGATCCTCCATTCTGAAACAAGTTATGATCAAGACTTACAAAACAGATGTAATGTTTCATTCAGTATGACCCCAAATGAGTGAGTGAGTCCATAAAGTCAGCAGCAAATTGTTTACAGAGGTTAAGACAGAGTCATTTTCCCATAGATCTCTATAGGACTGGAAGTCTTTTTTTGCAACCACAGCTATCGCCATCTGGTGGCTCACAGACAGAATGCAGTTTTTCAAGGGTTGGATTACTATTCTGACAAATATTTAACAGTCCCCACTCACCACTTTACGATTCATTGAATAGGCGGTGCCTTCATGGAACCGTTCAGAGTTTAGTTTTGTGTGTTTTGATGCTTTTAATTTTTTAAAGAAAGAATCCGTTTATTTTAACCAAATACCACCAAAACATGACTAAAGAACATCACAGCTAAATCATGCAAATGGTGACATAGAAAAAATGAAACAGGTGTTTGATATGCCTATTTATTTCTGATTACTGAATTGACGTATTAACTGTACGTGTCCATGCAAATTAATGTATTTTGCATGCAGCTACCGACACTGATCGTGTGTGTCTGAGCTGAAAAGCAGCTCATTCAGATGACTGTGTGCCGGACAGTTATGCTTTCCATTGCACAAGATCTCTTTTTTCCTGGAGCTATTCAGATGCAGTATCAGCATCAGCTCACCTCTGACACTGTGTGCCCCTCAGCTGATGTGACACCAATTTCTCAGTGATGCAAGGTTTTCTAGTTTTCTCTCCAACAGTTTAAAGTGAAGCGTACTTGCAGTCACCTCAGCTTAATGACAGAAATGCAATTAAGCTACAAAATGTTTTCATCTTAGACAAACTGTTCAGTATCTGATGAGAGAGCTCAACACTGGGCAACTGAATGTAACATTCATAAGAAATAGATGAGGTCTCTGTTTGAACCTGAGGCAAAGCCTGAGGCAGCTCGGAGTCATGAGATGAGAGCTAATCAGGTCTGAGCTGTGTTCTCTGACGAATTCACCGATCTGATGTGAAAGTTGGTGAGCAAAGCAGGAAGTCTGTCAAAAAACATGTAGGGATGTTACATTAAAATATCATTAGTCTGATCTGCCTACCAGCACCTTTAAGCTCAATAATTAACATTTTCCTGTTAATTGTTCTTCTTGTTCTCTTCTTATGACTGGGAACTGGCCAAGAAGCAGTCTGCTACACAGCAGCATAACACTATAAGAGAACAAGCAAGAAATTGGTACTAAGATACTCTCAAATTGATCCAAAAACTAAAAAACTTTTTTTTAAATCACTTAAGATAACACAGGATTTCTATCTTGAAGAAAGTGTCCCTTTCTGAAAGACTGAACTGTGTGATATAATCTCATAAATCCTAAAACTGCAGGTTGCTGAGTTGTGCAGATATTAATCCAGCACGTCTCTTAGACTATGATCAGCAAGCTTTGACCAGGCGACTATCAACAAAGACACGTAAAAGCTGTTTGCTTATTAGCAACAGCTGTTACTCTGAGCTTAGCAGCAGCAGAGCACTTTATTCTGAGTGCTGTTTCAGAGCCAGTGTTGTTCTGTCGGTGCCTGTAGAACAAAGCAAACCCTGATCTCTTATCATCCACTGTTTGTGTGTCTGTCCTTTCTTCTACCTGCTCACCAGACAGATGGACTTGACTGCGGGTCTTCCTCTCTCAGTCCACTCCCAAACACCCACATTTCCTCTGCATTGCCAAGGAAACTGTTATATCCCTGAAAACACCATCAACATCCTCATTTCTAAATTGCTCATCACCTAATGTCTTCTTCAGAGAGGATGTCAGCCCCATCTACCCCCAACACTCTTCAGATACATCCCCCACAGTGAGGTGGGGGGCTGGAAACAGTCATGGTTGTGTGACTGCCAAATGTACTGACATAATCGCCGAAGCACACTTTTTTTTTTTTTAAAAGAAAAAAGAAAGAAACAAAGCTGAAACAGAGGATTTGTTTTACGACACAAAGAGACATACAGAGAGACTGTATTTAGGTACATTAAATATCTTCTGCAAGCACTCACCCACAGTATAAGTGCACTGAGCACTTTGAGTCCTAACCATTGTATCTGGGAAATACATTATTGGTAATATTCTTCAGTTGCATAGATTGATGAATGGACCTGTCTAACTATCCGTGTGAGCAGTAGGCAGCAGGAGGATATACACCCGTACAATCATGTAACGAAAGAAAGTACACCCTCATTTGACTCTAAGGTTTCTTGTATCAGGACATAATAAGAAAATCATCCGGTCCTTAGCAGGTTCTAAGATTATTTAAATAGAACCTGAACTGAACAACAACATATGATATAATACACTGTGTCATTATCTAGTTAATAAAATCTAGGCCAAAAATGGAGAAGCATTCCTGTGAAAAACTACATAGACACAATGAGTCAAAAGCTTGCAGAACCGCCTTTAGCTTTATGTACTCTTTTCTGTATGACATTATCAGTCTCTCGCATTGTTGTGCAGGAAATTTGACCATTGCAAAAACTTGATTCTTTTCTTTTTCAGCCATTCTGTTGGAGATGATCTTGCTTTGCTTGGGATCATTGTCCAGTTTCATGACTCAAGTTCAGCCTAGCTTTAACTCTCAGACAGATGGCCTCACATTTGACCCTAGAATACTTTTGTATAGCGAGGAGTTCATGGTCAACCCAGTGAGTGCAAGGTGCCCGGGTCCTGTGGCTGCAGAACAAGCCCAAATCATTATCATGTCCCCACTGTGTTTGACAGCTTGTATGAAGTGGTTGTGCTGATGTGCTGTGTTTGCTTTTTGCCAAACACAGTACTGTGCATTATGACTAAACATATCCCCTCTCCAGAAGTCTTGTGGATTTTTCTGATGCAAAGTTGCAAATCTAAGTTGTGCTCCCATGTTCTTCTTAAAAAGAAGAAGATTTTTCCTTCCAAACAAACAAAACTTGTTCAGTCTTTTCTAATTGTACTCTCATGAACTCTAAGATTTAACACACTAACTGAGGCCTGTAGATTCTGAGAAGTCGCTGTTGGAGTGTTTACAGTTTCTCTGAGCATTGCACACTCTGACCTTGGAGTGCTGGGATGTCCACTCCTGGGAGGACTGACAGCTGTCTTGAATGTTTTCCATTTGAATAATCCTTCTTGCTGTGGAATGATGGACATAAATTTGTTTGGAAATGGCCTTTTAACCATTCCAAGACTGATGGGCAGCAACTGCTGCTTATTTAAGATCATTGCTGGTGTCTTTCCTCCTTGGCACTGCATTAAACCTTAATGCTCCAGATCAGCAAACTGCTAAAACTTTATAGCGGTGTTAACTTTCTGATGATCAGTTAATCACGTGCATTTAATTACCAGCACCTGGCTGCTATTTACCTTTTTAAATGAACAAATAAACAAATAATAAAATAATATGTCAGTATTCTTATTCATCTGAGGTGGCATTTAAATAATTTTAAGACCTGCTAAGGACCAGATGGTTTTTATTATGACCCGATATGGCAAACATTGGACTTGAAAGAAGGTGCGCTTTCATTTTAAATGACTATATATGAAACTAATGTGTTGTGTTGGATGCATATGGCCATTTTGAGTTATTCTGCACTCACCCTTAATGCTTCATCAAGTGACTTTGTGAAAAACACAAAATTAGCCCCCAGTACATAGTGCTCTGCACCAAATTACAACTGTTCTAAATCTGCATTTCCCTCAATCTCTATCTATGTAGATATACTGCGTACATATTGTAGGATACCATAAAACCATCAAAACTAATCAATGGTGAGCACAGTGAAACGAAGGGCAAGGTGCTTGAGCATGTGTGAAGCATGTGTGTCTGCTGCAGCTGAGTAACACAAAGCAGATTAATTAAACTGATGTATTTTTAGGTTCCAAGACACTCAAAGAAAAGAACCTGATAGATTTGACTCTTGGAGGCACTTGGGCTAAGCCTCCATCACTTGATGTTGTGCACAAAGACACACAAATACGCCTACACAGCTAGTAAGCGCCAGCTGCTGTGGAGTAGTGACTCACCGCTTTTTGTAATAAAGTCTACCCTCTCAGTGGTGTACAAATAAATACTGGGATGAGTGCACACATGCACACAGACGGTCTTATTCCCTCGTGTAGACCTGGCTGTTTTCATCAGTACAAAGAGCTCCACTTAAAAGGAATCTTACATAATAATTAAATACAAGTTCGCCCAACAATAAGTCAACAACTACAGCTCTCAGAATGGAGTATGTGGTATTTAGTCAAGGTGGGTTTATTTTCTCTCTTCTCATTTCTGTTTGCCTTATATATGTTTTAGATACTCTCTATAAGACACTGTAATATTCCCAACAACTCCAGCTCAGTATGCCGCTCTGTTGCTCTCAGCAAGTGCGTCACCTCACTTCCGATTCCCAGACACAGTCAGACACTGAGCCTCATCTAATCCTGCTCTAATGCATGCAGCATTACGAGTCCTGACAGCAGTGAACCAGCACAAACAGGCAATTTTCCCTCCCGGCAGCGTTTGCGTTTTGGCGGAAGGACACTGTTTTTACTGATGAATAATGGACACACGCGTGCACACATATTTCTATAAACCACACTGGAAGGTGGAGCCAATGAAAGGGCCGGTTGTTGGATATGTGGGCATCGAGATTAGACCGGAGCCAATGGGAGAATGTGTTGGAGGCGAGCTGCGGCCCAAACAGAGATTAGCGGTAATCCTCTGTAGCAGTATCAGAAGGAATGATGTCCTCTCCTCTCTCCGTCTCTCACCAACTGCTTCCCCACTCTTACTGTGCCCACACCTTCTTCTGTTTTTACACTTTAGCTCGCTCTTTAAGGCATATTTTATTACTGCATTTAGGTCTCATAAATGCCTTATGATTTCCTGACAAGTTTCCTTGAAACAACTTTATTATTTGGTACTAAATAGAGCTGAGGTATTGTTTCAATTTGAATTTACTAAACACTATCTGTTTCCAGCTTCTCATCTGTGAGGATTTCCCACTTTTATTTGCTTTATGTGGAGCGCTGATCAGACAAAATAAGAATTTTTGACCAAACAATTAATTGGTTGATAAAAAAAAATGTCACGTGAAATGTTAAATAATTTAAAAAATTCTTCAGAAAGTCTTGAGTTGCTTCTTTATTTACTAATTTCTGTATAGGGTTTATTTTTAAGAACTATCCAGAGAATTGTGAATCACTCCTCACACATAAGAAGAGCTGAAATATACACTTACTGACCATTTTATTAGTTACACCTAGCTAGTACTGGTGCTGAACCCCCTTTTACTTCAGAACTGCCTTCATTCTTCACGGCAGAGATTCAGCGACTCTCTGGAAACATTCCTCAGAGATTTTGGTCCATATTGACACAACAGCATCACATGGTTGGTGCAGATTTGTCAGCTGCACATCCATGATGTAAATCATGGCATACGATCCATTCATAAAGGACACGGTCAGCAACAATACTTGCTGTGGAGTTTATATGATGCTCAATGGCTACTAAGAGCCCCAAGGTGGTCCTAGAAAATATCCCCCACACCATTACACCACCACCACCATGCCTTATGAAATAAGGCAGGATGGATCTATGCTACTACACCAAATTCTGACCCTACCATGTGAATGTTACAGCAGAAATCAAGACTGCTTAGACCAAACACAGTTTTTCCCAGTCTTCTGTTATCTAAATTTGGTGAGCCTATATAAATCGCAGCCTCAGTTTCATGTTTTTAGCTGACAGGAGTGGCACCCAGTGTGGTCTTCTGCTGCTATAGGCCTTCTGCTTAAAGGTTTGACACATTCTGCGTTCAAAAATGCTCTTCTGCATACCTTGGCTGTAATGAGTGCTTATTTCAGTTATTTGTGCTGTACTATCACCTCGAAGCAGTCTGGCCATTTTCACCTCTGGCATCAACGAGCCATTTTGACCCAGAGAACTGCTGCTCCCTGGATATTTTCTCTTTTTCAGACAGTTCTCTCTAAACCCCAGAGATGGTTTTTGTAGGACAATCCCAGCAGATCAGCAGTACTCAGATAAGCCTGTCTGCCACCAAATCACCTTTTTTCCCCACTTTGATGCTCAGTTTGAACTTCAGCGGGTCATCTTAACCCTGTCTACACACCTAAAAGTAATGTAGTTGGCTGATTAGACTTTTGTGTTAAGAAGCTGTTGAACAGGTGTATCTAATAAAGTGTCTGGTGAGTGTAAATAGATGGAAAATTAGCAGATATCAATTTAAACCAAGAAGAATGATCTTGCTTGTTATATTTGTTCGACCCTCAAATATAGTCTCTGTTTTCTTTACTAGTCCATTTCACTCAGAATCATGCAAGACGTTAACACTTTAACACGGAAAGTAAAGTAAAATGTTACCACTTGATTAATTAGAGACATTACAAACTCTACTAGTCTAACTTTGCCGATCACATCCAAGGGAATCAAAGAAAAAGATGCAAGTTTAAGGTGTGAGACTCACTCACATTATTCTTCATAAGCAATTATTAACTAATTAAGTTAGGCCTCTACATCCCTCCCACCACCTCCCACTGGGCTTGATTTGAACAAAGTAAAGGCTTTAATCTAGCGACAGGATAATGTCCTGCTGCTGCTCATCAGAACACTTTACACCCTTTCAGTGTTATGTAACATGTGGAACCAGTTATGTATCTTAAACCCTATACTGGGGTTAAAACAGTGATGGCAGCAGGGAGACAAAAAAACACTTATGTTGGAGTTTTATGTTACTGGACTATGTCAGTGCTCACAGCCTGCACTGATAACAAAACGCTTCAGCCTGACACACCTCAGCAAACAACAATCTTTGGACTTCAGTGCATAAAAGGGAAACATTCCTATTATCTCCATTTTCTCACCACTCATCGCCTAAATACATGACTTGTTATTCCCTTAGGTAATCCTGAGAAAAACTGCGGGACATCTCCTGGCCTGTTTTAATACAAGCATGAATCCTCTGCAAAAAAAAAAAGCTATTGTTTCTATAATCCACTGACTGGCCCCTTTTAATCTTTCATAATGACATGACTATAATACACGAAGAGCTAAAGAGCAACCCTCACTTCCAATGATATAATCAGCGTTTTGTTTTTTCCAGAGGAATCAGTCAAAGAGCTGTCCATGGTGCTGAAACTGAGCAAACTTTCCAGCTAAGCTTTTGCAAACATTATTCATAGTGACTACCAAGCTCTACTGATAAACTCAACATACTGATCTTGGCCCTCCCAGTCATTATTCTGTAATAGCTTTCTATGCCATGTTATGTGGATTTGTCCCATCAGCAGATTCATCCGGCTAACACTGAATTCAGCAAGAGAAAATTTCATTTTCATTTTACTGAAAGAAATCTGCAGCACACAGCTGCTGCTTTTCCCTTTTAGTGACTGTTTTTCCTTTGACTTTCTAAATCACCTCATTCTGTTTTCCTCCAACGTTCAGTGTATGAATTGTTTTTGTCTCCCTTTAACATAAATGGTACTCTATACATATAACAATAGTGGAGTGGATTTACCCCCACCCTCACGGTTACAGTGTACTAACAGGTCTCACTCAGCTGGCACTGCAAGTGTTTGGCAACAGAGACGAGTAGAGCTCTCCTGCTTTGTCTGAGATAATTAGACCTGTGGGAGCCTTAATTACTGACTGGGAGACAGCCACAAATGAGAAAGAGCGGATGCGCTCAAATTCATATTCATAATTATGTCTTGTTTACTGCCAGACAGGCAAGCCAACGACTCGGCTGGGTCAACACGGAGAGAAACAAATCTGCAGAAGGCCAGATAGCTCATTTATTGTCAATTAAAAGCCAAACATTAAAATATTTCCGTACTGCAAATCAAATACCCTCGGATGTCTGGCGCACTACAGTGGCGTCTATCAGTTTCATGTGGCAGGTTGTAGACTAAACACTGTCGCCATAAAGACATATTTAAAAAAGTTTTCCATTTATTGTTTTATAAAGGAAAAGGAAAAAGAAGCAGTTGCATCTTCTTTAGTCGTGACAAGAGAATGGTTGGTGATGAAAGCAGCGATTAAAGAGAAATACTTCAAAATACAAACGCATTATGATGATGACTGAGCATCTTGATTTGTGCTGCCACAGTGCGTTAGCGTGTTTTTTATGATCATTTTTTTAGTTTAATCTCACTGCCTTTGACAATGCCTGAGGAGAACTTCAATTTAGAGATGAGTGAGGTGGGGAATCAGAGGTTAAACTGAGAGGAGACACACTGAACTGTAAGAAGCACCGTGAGCACTAACAGCAAAGGACAGATGATAAAGACAAACAGGTAAATTTGATTAGTCCCCCTGTGCTCTCATGAGGTTAGCACAGCATATCTCAACTGCTTTTAGCTGTCTTTGTCCCTGAGTCACACCTGCCAGACACGTAGCATCACCCAATCAAAATCTAATCCAGCAGAGGGGAAAAGTGTCTCTCAAAGCCTTTTTGGCAGCATTTCTTTAACTGTGTAGTTGTTAGTTTTAACCTAAATCCTTTAACACCTACATAGAAGAAGCTGTCTGTTTATGATCACAAGGCTCAAATGAACATGCCCACTTATCTATCTCCTATTCATGTTCTTTCTTTCCTCCTAAAATGACATCCAGTGCAGCTGAGCAGCAGACAAGCTGTAAACAGCCATTAAACTGATGCAGCAGTTTTCTGTACGTTGTTATTGGCTGTCTGGGATAACCATAAAAGACACATTGGGGGTGGGGGTGGGCAGTTTGAACGAGGAATAAAATCAATAGTGCCCTGTTTGTTTTTATTGACATAAGAATTATGAAATAGAAGCAGTTTAATGGAAGCTGGACTTTCTGCGAGGCACCAAGACAATTCACTATTAGAGACAGGGAAATGGAAAAAAAGAAGCTGTGGCACATGTAAACGCAGCGTATTGGAAAAATGTGTTTAGTCAGATAACACAATGGGTCAGTGGGGGAGGTGAAGCAGAGGACGATCAGGAGGATGGGAGAGCCTGAGCTACGTCACTGAAGCTGGACGAGGAAAGCTGGCAGGCTAAAAATGCAGCAGGACACTAATTTTCACGAGACCCCAGAGACCGCAGCTCCTACAAATCACCCGCTTGGCACTGAAATCCACCGCTGTCATGTAATAAAGTTTAAAATCTTATAATTTGTCTAAACCATCGCTCCTTTGGGTAAGACAGCATAATAAGGCACAAGCTGTTTCTATGACAACAGCTGGGCGAGTGCAGCACAGCGTGGTCCAATCGTGAGGGTGAAGAGATCAATTTAATAGTAATTACTGGGAATAAAAAGGCTCAAAAGCGAGGAGTTACATTAGTAATAAGATGCCAGTAGCAGATAGGAATGTTTAGCTCACTTTAACTTAATTTGCTTTTCATTTCTCAGTTTTATTCTGAATTTTGAGCTAAGTTTACAGGTAGATTTGCCAGAATTAACATGTTCATTTAATCAGTGTACTTACTATAATCTACAACAGCAGTTTCTTGTGGTATTGTGTTGTGTAGAATAGCTGTCAAAGCTTTGCAGTATACTAGTGTCAGCAGCTGGTTGCTATTGTACTGTTATTTTAGTGTTCCTACTGTAATCTCAATATATAGCTGCATGTTCTCGCCTTTATTCAGAAACATCTGAACATTGTTGCAATGAATTCCTTTATTTTTACAGCAGGTACAGGGTAGAGTACACTGGCAGGTAAACAGCAGATGAGTCTCACCTACTACCTTTTAAAATGGGGATTATAGAGGCCATGTGGTGAACTAGGTAGACCTGCAGAGCTATGCTTAACAGATGGATCCTTTCCTTCTGTGTCCAGTGGGATAGATGGCATTTTGTCTTGGAATACCAAGGCCTTGTTGAGAGTTGGGGTGAGCTGGCTCGGAGCCACAGTGTGCATACACTCTGCCCTTGCTTAAGCAGGAAATACTGCTGAATCACACAGAGTGTGTGTGTGTGTGTGTGTGTGGGGGGGGGGGGGGGTCACATCTTTGAACCCATTTTTAAAAAATCTTCAGATCAAGCGAAATAGAAGAAAGCAGGGGTGGACTGACAGATAGTGGCACCATGGATGCTGCCTGCATGCAGTAAGCTTCACTTTACAGTATTATAAGCGTGGGCAGACAGATGGATGAGCTGAGCTGGAAGGGCTCAAAGCTCAGGTGGACTCTCATTCTCTCTCTCTCTCTCTCTCTCTCTCTGTGCAAGGTCACACAGCAGCCTTACATACTCCAGATTCTGTTCCCTTCCTGTGTTTTGTATCATCAGCACAGCAGTTGTGGCAGAATGAAAAAGCCGTGCATGTTTGCAAGGCTAAAGCCTCTTCACTGACACACACACAGAGCGGGCATCATCCTGCACCCTTCCCTGCTCAGGATTAAATAGCCTTTGGGCAACAAAATGGGAGCCTTGCTACAGAAACAACACCTCCACCAAGCAGGCTGTGACAGTGCATGCTGCACAGGAAGTCAGCTTCCAAACTGACCCTGCCTCTGTCACAGATGTCAGTGGATTTACAATGAAAAATTCCTTTAACTGAAGTCGTTCAACAACAAATCAGGCACGTTTGTAAACTTACACCAAGCACGGGGATCATAACAAGATCATAATAAGTAATTTTGACTTGAATATGTGGTTCTTGAATGCATCACAAGGTTGTTAACAGATAAACTACTCCGGGGATTTATGAAGGCCTAACAAAATAATCTGCCTCACGGTGTGCTCGAGGCTTTAAAACGACACAAAGTGCGTTGAATGCGCGTTTAATTTGAAGCTTTCGGGTCTAAGTGAAGCCTTTGTGATGTAGTTAACCTGGCCGGGGGGGATGGGAACTTGGATGTAAGAGCTCCTTCTTGCGCGGTGCACCGGACGCGCACCAGCATCCACTACAGCCTGGAAAAGCCTACTTACTTCCCGACGAAGTTCTCCAGCACCGAGCTCTTCCCGGCGCTCTGTCCTCCCACCACGGCGATCTGCGGCAGGTCCAGGTTTGCGTTTTGCCCGATGGCCGAGAAAGCATCTTGCATGCGATTCACCAGAGGAATCAAATCCTCCATTCCCCGGTTCCCCATCTTTGCGGCGCGAGAGGATGAAGGGCTGGCTTCCTTGACAGAACAGGGACGGATCTATGGCTTTATCTTCCTCTGCGCCCCTCCCCGCCTTCTCCCTCAGAGCGTTCAGAGGGCGTTCTGGTGTGCGCGCACTCACCGGCTCACTCCTCGCTGTTCTTCCTCATTGACGGTACCTCTTCGGTGTGTCAGTTCACCTCAAGCCAGCACTCTCTCCAACACTCTCCTCTCCAAGCACCGCAGGGGGGGAGGAGGAGGAGGATGAGCTCTTGTATTTTACCAAGAGATCCCTGCAGTACTCCACATACACCGCTAGGTGGTGACACTGGTAGTTTCCCTTGTATAAATCATTTGCAATTTGAAAACAAACCGAGTATTTTTCATATTAAAGTAAAGATTTTTTTAACTCACCTGCGCGAATTTGAATAGCTTTTTATATTTATGTTGTGTTTAAATTTATGATTGCTCTCTGTTTCAACCATGAAAATGTATGTTTTATTACCTTAATTTTTGACACTTTATTAAATATAATGATAATAATAATAACAACAACAACTTTATTTGTGTAGCACTTTTTAACATACAGTTACAAAGCACTTCACAGGCTGTGTAAAATCACACATTAAGTAAGTATACGTTTACGTATTCAAACACACAAACTGATGACTGCATACACACATATTAGAAGAACAAGAGCCATAAACAAAGAATGAAAGATTAAGCGAACACTGTCCTATAGAAATTAGTTTTCAGTAGTGGTTATTCGCAACATAAATAGAGTGAAAAACATATTGAGGTCAACCTACAACCAACATGACAGTATACTAACACAACAATGCAAGTCTTAAACACATATAATGTCAACAGTGCGGGTGCTGCTATAAGTTGTATTAGTATTTCTGCTATTTAACGTTCACCTCTAAAAAGCTTTATTTTTATTAACTATGTCACATTAGCTGATAGATAAAATAATCTACCCCCCCCCAAAAAAAAAAACCCCCAAAACAAATAAATGTATTAAAAACTACATTATTTCGAAGCCTGCTCATTATGCATCCATCATGCTTTTTCAGTTCTCCAGACAGCCACTAGAGGGCGACACGGTCTACCCAAACCTCTAATCAAACCATTAGAGGTTATGGCTTCAGCTTTTGTGCAAGTTGCACCGTTGCTGTGAAGTGCGAGTGATTAACTCTTCGGCTTGGTTTTACGTTGGCAGTTAACACCCGGCGAGGTTTACGTCTCTTGAGGCAGCCGTAGGAAGGTAAATACGACAAAGCAGGGGAGGGGAGGTTTATATTTGAGTTAGTTGAATGCTATGCTAAGCTAACTTGTTTGGTTCACTGAGTGAGCGGCGGAGGCTAATGTAGCGTTAGCTTCGTTCATTTTATGGAAGGTGTAGCTACAGTTCAGTTATCAACACAGGCTCGATACTGAGGGCATATTTATAGTACCATTCTGCTTTCTTTGACAGACTAGCGGCTAACATGCGGCTATCTGTATAAGGCGGAATGGTGGAGGAAATGAAAGTAAACTTAGCAAACCAAAAAGTTCATTATTGTTAGCTCACTTGCTGATGCTAGCCAGTTGTCATAATGAAATATGAGAGCGACCTGTTTTTCTTGCAGGAGGTGCGCATTGTCATTAAGTGTGCCTTAACAACAAATAGTTGGTCTGATAGCAGAGCAAGCAATCACATTTTTCTTCCTCCCATCAAGGGATCCTCTGTCCTAAGGGGTGTCACACATTGACGGCTCTGACAAGTCGGTGCAGGGTAACGGATTAAATCAGAGCCCGTGATGTTCAATCCGCACATCCATCAGCAGCAGCAACAGCAACAGTTTCACCAGCAACTGCGGCAACTACAGCAACTTTTCCAGCAGCAGCAGCCTCCGCCTCCCCCGCCGCAGCCGCCTCCCGGACACCATGTGGCCCATCACCACCAGACGCCCCGGTAAGCCTGTTAACTCAAGACCGGGGATTATGTAAGGCCCTCCGGATGACCTGTGTGCTAACTGCCCGTCCCAACACCTGTTAGGGCTACATTTATGATTTCAGATATTTAATTAGTGGTCAGACAGTATTCGATGTTTATTTTGACTGCTGCCTTCCATTATTATCTAGATTACCCAAAGGTCATGTGTTATAATCCCTCTTTTACACGTCATATAAAGCATTTGCTGCAGGATTTCTGACCTTAGACCAATAATGCAAAATCACATCACAGTTGTTATGGCATCTTCCACAGTCAACCAGTCTATACAGTCGTAAATTAATCTAATTACCTGTTTTCTGTAACACAATGCACTGATTTGAAAGCCATATAAAGGCTATAAACCTATCCTATATAAATAACCCTTTTTTAATATATTTGATTATTTTTAACTTGATGTCAGTAATGTGTATAAAGAATTTGAGCTCTGTGATGTTTGTCTCTGTGTGTCAATTTAGCATCCAGACTCCCTTCCTGCAAAACCGTGCTGCAGATTAGCTGGAGCTCAGAGAAGGCGGTGATAATTTTGGATCTTGCTTTTTGTATATTTTTCTTTGAATTGTGAGGTTTTAAATTGCACTTGGTCAATTCAGCAGCAGACTTTTTTCACTGGCAGTGGTTTTCACAAGTGTTCCTGAGCTTGAGCAGTGATTTCCACTACAGAATCGTGTCTGTTTTGAGTCCAGACTCTGAAGATTGTGGCCATTAATACTGGTTTTCAGCCTTGTCCCTGTTGCACACTGAGGGTTTTTTTTTTTTTTTTTGATTCTCGGGTGCTGGAGAGAGCTGGAGCCTATCCCAGCTGTCGTAGGGCAAGAGGAGGGGTACACCCTGGACATGTCGCCACAAGATTCAAAACCAGGACCTTCTTGCCGTGAGGCAATGGTGCTCCATCGTGCTAGGCTGATTCTCAGAATCTTTGAATGATATCATTTATTGTAGATGAAAGAGTGGTTAGGTTCTGGCATGTTATTTTTATATCCAGGCGTGTTGCTGCTTAATGTAATTAATTGTGAGATGTTCAACCACATGGTTTTTAACACTACACATCAAATTCAGAGCATGTATTCTTCAAAAAGTGATACAGTCTCTCAGTTTCAACATGATTTATGTTGTCTTTTTGCCATTATCCATAAGGGTTGGGTTTTAAATGATAAGCAAATGTATTGTATTTGTTTTTTATTTCCATTTTTTTGTGTCCCAATTTTTTGGGGAGGAATCTTTTTATTTCTCCATTTTTAATCCTTACTTAAACTCAGGTTGAAGATTTTCTTCTCTTTCCTCATCCTTATTCTGTGGCTGAGCAAAGGTGGCAGCAAAATCTGTCAAGCCAGCTTTAGTATGATGGATGCGTGTAAAATAAATTCTCAGGTTGTTAAGAAGGCAGAAAACATTTTCATGGCTCTGAGGGATTTGTCATTTACCCCAGACGCTCTGCCTTTAGCTTCAGATTTGAGTGAGGATGTGAATGTTTAAATAATGAGACATGTTACTTTTGTGTATTTCTTGCCCAGAACCATTCCTGTTGCCCCCCAGACAGCACCCCCTCCCCGGATGGTCAACCTGAGCCATGCCTCACAGACGACCATCATCGCCCCCAATCCCATGCTGCAGGGTGCTTTACTGATGCAGCAGATGCAGGGTACGGTGTGAGTGAATAGCATAAAAACGCCAATACCTGGAAATCTTAAAGAGCAGAAGATGTCATGTGCCATTTCATGTATATTGTTTTTTTTTTAACGCAAGCTCTTATAATAGTTTCCTTTTTTCCTTCCTTCTTGTACTTGCGTGCAGGTAACATGCGGGGCTTTGGGATGGGTGGGCAGCAGTTTCGGCAGTTCTTCACAGCAGGGAACAGGTCGTCCCTGCTCGGGCCGGTTCCCATGGGCATGGCTATCAAGTCTCCCATCATGGGTTTTCCAGCTGCACGACCCTTCCACCCACATCCCCGCTACTTCAACAACAACAACAACACCACCACTTCCTCAGCATCCTCCACTTCCTCTTCTTCCATGGTATTTATAACAGCGGTATTGCAGTTACTGTGTTCATTGTGTGGGTTTTTGAGCGAGCTCAGACTACTATCTGAGTGACCAAGGTTGGACAGTAGAGTGTGTTTTGATTATTTATGTTAGTGTAATTATCTTTGTTGTAAGCAGTGTGAATGTATGGCAAATGATAAGAATCAGGATTTTCATTTATACTTGACAAATAAGTAGGTGCACTGTAGTTTCAGTGCACACATTTACACATTGTTTCAGGAATCTATCCCTCAAAAAAACTGCATGGATGAAGTTTTTGGGCTACAATGGATCATTATTTTCTAGTTTTCTGCACTTAAATCTGTAGGTTTTGGACAATATTTTGCCTGAAACAAGCAATTTAAAAATATGGAATTATGGTCTGAGAAGGATTTTTTTTTCCCCCTCAGTTTTCTGACATTTTAAATTTCTGTCCTAACAATTAACTGATTAAAAAACTGGACTGTTCATTACTGAAAATCGCAGCTCTGCCTGATAGCAAAATACATTCTCGATTTACTCAATCAACATTTCTGAAGAGATCAAAGTAACTTTTTTTTTTTTTTGGTTCAAATGCAGAGTTAAAATGTTATCCAAGTCTATAAAAGCATCTTTATTTCACTTTATATTAACACTGCTGATGCTACCATGTAAGAAAGCTACCTGGGTCTCTATAGATGCCATATTTGTATTTATGTGATCTGTCTCTGTGAGCAGGATGCTGCAAATCGACAGCCAGACCGGAAGCGGGACAGTGAGCAGATGGCAGCAGGGAGCTCAGATGAGCAACCAGCAGCAGCTAGCCGTACCAGTGGAGCTAATGGCAAGACTCAAGCAGGTAGAGCTGCAATTCATCCATACCAGAAACATAGTAATTACTTAGGATGGAAGCTGAGGTATAGTGTTAGCTAAATGCCATGTGAATTTAAACTTTTTGTACAAAATACTTATAGAATATCAGAGTTAAATATTTTCTTTTTCCCTTTGGTTTGTGTTTTTCACCCACAGATGGCGCTACAGGAGGAGTGGACGGGCCAACACAGATATCTGAGGAGCAACTTGAAGAGCCTGCAGTGAAGAAAAAGAGGACAGAATGGTGGGAAAGTCAGTTTGTTGCTGCTAGCTGTATTAGAAAACTGCACTCTCTATCTCTGGAAAATTTTATTTCTTGTATTTGACCAAAAAGGGGGGAAAAAAATGGGGGTCCTCTGTAGCTCAGTGTATTCCCACCCCCCACCGGTTTTTGAGAAGGCAAAACACAAATTTATAAATGTGTTCTTTTTCTCACTCAGTTATTTGAAATTCATAGCATTAAAAAAGACATGGTGGAAACTTTGCTAAACAGAAATGCTTTTTTTCTTATCTTCTCAGGTCAGAGAAGCCCACAGAACAGGGAGCTGCTGAGGCCGTCACTACTGCAAACACAGACGGGGAAGCTCTTTCCTCGGAGTGTAGCAACAACACAGAGGACATCCACCCTGAAGGTAAAACACACAAACTTACTGATCACTTTGGAAAACATGTTTTACCACCACGTTACAGCCATACAGGCACTGTACAAAAGTCTTGACCCAGCCCTCATTTCTTTATATTTTGCTTGTTATCATTTTACGCTATTAAAGCTTAGAAAGCACCGTATTCAAGTGATGAACCAGTGTTGTGTCTACCCATAACAGACAACTTAACAAAGAACTTGTTTTAAATTGTATATTTACTTATTACAGACTCTTGCATAAACATATAATTTGTTCACATTTCTTTAGTTGACTCTACAAAAATGTGGAAGATGGCACAGTTTGACAGATACAAAACAGTGTTTTTACACCAACAAGGTGATTCCTAAAGAGCTATTACCCAAAAACTTGGCATATCTTAGTATGGTGTGCAGTGTGCCTGTCAAAAAAAATTAAGAAAACTGGACAAACAGAGGACAAAAAAAATGGCAGACTTAAAAAGCTGTCTACAGCACATGAATATAAGTTTCAGTATTTGAAAGTCGTCTCCTTAAGAAATGGGGATTTCTTAAGGACACAGGACCTGACAGGTTCACTACTGTTCACTGAAGCCTGATCAGAAATGGTCTCAAGAAGTAATTCTTAAGGAAGGGAAACAGGAAGAAAAGTATCAGGCATGCTGAATTACACAAGAGCTGGACTGAAAATCAGTGACGACAAGGCAAATTTGAATTTTTTCATTCAAATAATCACCAATATGTATGGAGGTGGTCAGGAGAGAGTATAACAGTGAGTGTCTACAGCCATCTGAAAAACACGGTGGAGACTCTGTTATGATTTGGAGGTACATTTCAGTCAGTGGTGTTGGGGATCTTGTATAAATTGAGTGGAATCATGAACACAGAAAAGTACGGTCAGATTTTGATCCAGTATGCAGTGCCATTTGGAAAGTGTTTGATTGGCAAGGGCTTAATTTTTCAGCACGCCAATGATCCCAAACACACTGCCATTACAATAAAAGCATGACTGGATAGAAAAGCACACAGTATAGTCCGGACCTCAACATTATTGAAGCGGTGTGGGGTCATGTTGACAGAGAATTGAACAAAAGGCAGCCAACATCCAAAGAAGAGCTTTGAATGTCCTTCAAGAAGCCTGGAGAACTATTCCTGAAGACAATTTAAAGAAATTGCAGGAAAGCTGCCTAAGAGAGTTCAGGCTGTGTTAAAGAATAAAGGTTTTCATACCAAATATTGACTTTCAGGCTCATTAGAGTTGTACAAACTCTGTTCTTGCCTTATATTTTCATGTCTATATGTACACGTTTCAGCCACCCATTTTCCGACCAAAATATAAAGAAATGAGGGGTGACTCAAGACCTTTACACAGTACTCTGTGTTATTGTTGGGGTCTTTTGAGATGAACTCTTATTGGGTGTCTCTTTATCACAAGAACGCATCGCTCTGGAAGAAGGCGGCTCCAGAACAGGATCAGACATTGTCGAAGCACTCGAGGAGACCAAAGTTGGTGAGGTGAGAGGAGCCTTTTGTTTGTGATGTTCAGGTCATAGACAACACATTGTTTTTCATGTACCTAAAGAAATAAAGTCATATGTTGATTTTTATATATTTTTCATAAAAGTTCAACAATTGTGGTTCTTCTTTGTAGGTGCATAGTTGTTCGTCAGCCCTGTCCCCCTCTGGCAGGCCTAGTGAGGGTGACCGGCAGGCTAATTTACCAGCAGAGGAAACTTCACAGAGCAAAGATGCCCCTGTAACTTTGCCTGAGAGCCAGGATGAAGAGGAGGAGGGTGTAGTAGAGGGCTCCAACAAGTTCTACTGCTACCTTTGCAGCATCACCTGCCACAACCAGCAAGTAGGTTGAATGCTGAGCATTAGCAACAAGATTTTAACTCCACTCTTTTGTCATTAATGTTCTTCCCTTTGTCTGCTAGAACTTCAGGAGTCATATGAACAGCATTTCCCATCAGCAGAGGATGATGGAGATCCAACACATGAGCAACGCCTGCCTCGTCACCCTGCTGCCGCGAGTGCAGGAGTCTCTACAGGGAGCAAACAAAGATGGGTCAGTTATATGCATTTTTTTTTTTTTAATGAAACGCATAGAAGGTTTAAAAGGTGTGGCATATTTGCACGTTTTAATTAAACCCCTTCAGTGTCTGACGTCCTTCCTCCTGTGTGTCATATTAAGTTGGAAAGTAGAGGATGACCCTCATAAAGTGTGTTCTGTGTTTATTGCAGGGAGAAGAAAGACTTGAAGCGTTGGTGTGCCACCTGTCTCACACACTTCACGAGTAGCATCGCTGACCACCGTCGCACAGAAGAACACAAGGTACATCAGTTTCTCCCTACATAGCACAAAAGCAAAGTTCAAGAACTATTAAAAATATTTTGAGTACTGTTGAAACTGCTCTGCTGCTCTCCTCAGCTTGCCAGTAAAACGGACATGTCCTCCTGTGCGATCTGCAAGAAACACTTCAAGAACTCCCAGATGTTTTTGGAGCACTTGCAGTCCCAGGAGCACAGACAGAAGGTGGGAAAGAAATCCTTTTGTTCTTTCTTTTACACATCAGCAAATGTTTTCCCAGAGGAAAGGATGTGTTTCTGTATTCAGAAAATTTCGGCACTCGTGAGAGAGGTTTTGACCTTCCCAAAGGAAATCACCAGTTTTCCAATAAAGAAAAGCTTCTTTTCGGTTTTGTTTTCCCAAATACAAAATGCATTTATATTCACAACTATTTATATTCATAGCTATATGCAGACTAATTGAGCTTGTATATGTAGAAGATGAGTCAAAATTCTCACTTCAGTTTTCTTGTTTCTAGCTCCAGGAAAAGGATTGTGAGGTCTTCGCCAAGCTTGCTTCATTGGGCACAGAAGGTTTTTCATTAGAAGGGGAGGAGGGGACTGAGGAGGAGGAAGGAGGAGACAAGGAAGGATTGAGGAATCAAGACGATGGAGAGGTGAGCTGCATATAAATTATTGTAATTTCTTCTAATGAGATATTTGGAAAATGTACAACCCTTGGTTCAGAACTGGTTTAAGATAATCTCTGCAGTAACAAATTTCACTGGTACAGGATGGCTGGTCCTCCCTTAAAGAAGTGACTCTGAACGACGTGGCCAGTGATGAGCAGTATGACCCTGACACAGTCTATGGTGAGAGAGGCGCTCCTGTTTTTTCACTCCTGCTTTCTCTTCTCTGATATTAGTATCTTTGTGATGTTTAGTTTCTCATTTCCTTTGTCACAGGGTCCAGTTTTTTAGTTCCAGTCGCAGGTTTTATCTGCAGGCTTTGCAACAAGTTTTACAACTTTGAGTCTTCTGCCCTACACAGCCACTGCAAATCACTGCAGCACTTTGAGAATCTTAAGGTTTGTCGTTTTAAGCTTAAAGATAACAACATTACTATTTGCATTCAGTTGGATTTTGCTTTTTTTATTTATTTATTTTTTAAATTGCATAACTCCAGCCTTAATCTGGGCATACATGAGCTCTTAAAGGGCCAGTGTGTACATTAATCTGCTGGGGAAACAAGCTGCATGAGTGTATATCTAGAGCCATAATCTAGTGTTTTTATGCTGGTTTTTTTCCCCACAGAGGTACAGAGACTTGGTGAGTCAAAAAGGTGAAGACGCTGAAGACTCCAGAGAATCTATCCAACCTGCTGACGGGCTCATGCACGTAACAGAAACCACCTCAGACTGTTCGGATAAAAATCTACTCTCTGATGGCACAGATTTAGCGACAAATCTTAAATCCTTGCAGCCCGTCGTCACACTCACCCAACTTAAAATGCAGACACGGTGCAAGCAAAAGGGAAAGCCGACCGAACCTGAGGCAACCTCAGAGGACTTGTCTACCTCCTCAGCAACCATCACTAGTAACACAGACACATCCCCGGCTGAGGTGCTGGCCAGCAGCAGTGTGGACATGGACTCTGAGCCATCAGCCACTGTAGAGGATGCCAACGAAGAGGTGGAGGAGAAAGAGGCTCCTGCCACCCAGGGGAAAAAGAATGGGACGGGAAAAGCAAAAGCCACATCCAGACGCAGGTCGGGAAGGGCGGCAAACAGGCGATGAGGACATGATGTGCACAGAAAAGAAACTGGTACAATCACAACCACTGACAGGATGTGACTAAAGAGGTGCTTTCATGGAACAGAGACCAAGAAGTAGGCGGTCGAGCTCCTCGCCGTGCTGGAAAGTTGGAATTAAATGCACAGAGGAACACGGCTTCTCATGTGAATTGCTCTCCCAGGGTCTGAAATTGACACAATTGTGGGCGAGGCTCTTAATTTTGGCTTTCAGTTGGAAAATGTGGGGCAGCGTCAGCCATCACTATCAGATTACACATCCATTATAAAGTCGTGTAGTTTAAAAAAAAAAAAAGAAAAAAAAAAGGAGTAGATACTGAACTTTGTGTTTAGTATCGGTATAATCAGAATAACTAAATAGACTTTGTTTTCCTTTTTTTTTTTTTTTAAAAAGCGAAAAC
>VVHJ01015257.1:5595-22872 GCA_015107715.1 Tylochromis polylepis | reverse complement strand
TGGGAAAGTTGGGGGGGGGGGGGGGGGGGGGGGATATTTGGGCTCAAGGGCCATCAGAGGCCAGGAGGGAAAGCAGAGAGTCTCCAAAAGGCTAAGACTTTACAGAGTTCAGGAAAGAAGGGAGAGCCTGCAATAAGGCTCAATGGCCATTGGAAGCCAGGAGTGATGACAGAAAGCCTACAATATGGCTCAAGGGTCAATAGAGGCCAGGAGTGAGAGCAGAGGACCTGCAAAAGCATTAGAATTGACAATAGTCAGGAGACACAAGAGAGCCTGGAATAACAATGGAAGACCAGTGGAGGCCAGGAGAGAAGAGAGCCTTCAAAACAGATTGTGAGCTAATGGAGCACTTGTAAACAGTAATAGAAATTTGAATAATGGTGGAAAAAGGCTAAAACTAGCTGTATGTCAGCTTACCAAGACTTTAAGGCTTGAGTAACTTGAACATGAGGATCAGAAAACACATAGAAAGAAGACATGGATGAAGAGAGAAAACACATGGATACAGTATGATGCTGGAATTTAAGAAGAATAGGCTGCTGCTGACCATAACAAGACAAGGTACAAAGCCTTGTGAAGCTGCTGAAGTGCTAAGTGGGCCACAAAATGGCCTCAGTACAAGAAGGTAATGAGCTCTAATAGTGAACAATAGGAAACCACCACACTCACACTGAAAACAGGGTACACAAAATTTGTTTTTCCTCCGAAGCAGACTAGTGACTGAAGACACAATTCTGGCCGGCAATCCAAGGCCCACAGCCGGCATGGTCAGAATTGTTAGCCTTATCAGGCCTTGCGTTGTTAGGGAGTGGGTTTACATACCAGATCCTGGGATTTCAACCCTCAAGCTCTTCCTCTCCAAGTCTTGAACAATTTTCTCTTATTGGTTCCCTCCTAATTCCAGAGTAAGCCTTTCCTTCTTGAACTCAGGACATCAACAGTTTCCAATCCAGTCTTTTTATGACAACAAACCCATATCAAACGGATTAAAACGGACTCTCCCTCCAGTGTCATTTGATTACTTTAAAAGCAACCTTCCAGGCCAGGCTAAAAGTATTTTCCTTTAAAATGTTAACTTCTCTCACTGAATTCTCCAATTTCAACTGGCTTCCCTGCTGCAAATGTATCCTACAAAAAAAAAAAAACCAACAACTCCACCTTCCTGTTTTCTCTCCCCTTTATAGAGAAGGGCTCAAATCATTACCAACCAACTGCTCCCTGTACTCAACTCCAAATAGCTGGCAGCTGGACTAGAGTGGAACCTCCACTCCCACATGAGTGTGGCCTATATCTCACACAAAACACAAAAACAGCAAAGCATGCAATAATTGAAATGGAAAATAATGCCAACCCAATGTTTAGTGGGAGATTCTCTCAATTATTCCACCATGCCACACTATGCAACAGAAGCACCACCTGCCTAGCCTAGAGGTAGCAAACGTACTGAGAGCAGAAATTCAAGAGTTTTGTGAGAAGAAAGGCAAGTACATTCCAGGGCTCCGAGATGTTGAGTGGAAAGCCAGTCTTGCATTTGCTATTAATGTTCACGAATGCATGAACCGAATAGAAAACTACAAGGCCAGGGCCTATTTATACATGAAATGCACATCCCAGTGAAGAATTTGATGGGAAACATGCAGTAGGTCTCAAGCCAACTGAAGACCAGCATTCTTACTCAGATACCATCAGTGAAAGAAACCGTAGCATCAACCGATCACCTCAGCTGGTGCTCGTCCATATTAGGAGCCCTTGAGTTTTAAAGGTGATCTGAAGACTTAAAATCAGTTGAGAATGAAATGCACATGATTTCATCTCTTTTCACTTACAGTGCAGATAATGCATCCAGTGATGTTCAGCTTGAACTCACTGAACTGCAGTCTGATTCATTCACAGATTTCATCTCATGAGCTGACGAGGTAGGCCCTCGTTGATGCAAGTTCCCAGCAGAAACATGCTTACTGTATGATTCAGGGGGAAAGGACTTGCACCTGGGAGCAGATGTAGGTCTTCAAACCGGAGAGAAAGATAAGCCATTCTCCTAAATTGATGAGCCAGTAAGTTGGACCCTGCACTGTGCATGACAGACTGTCAGATGTGGTTTACAGGGTGCGGCTGGTCAAATAGAATAGGGTGGTTGTGCTCCATTGTGATTGTCTTGCACTCAGGGCCCCAGCATCAACCCTAGACCCTCAACCCAACTTGAGAGACCACTGAGAAATCTTCAAAGCCGACTCAACGACAGTCTCACCTCTACCAACACCTCAAAGACTTTGACAAGGACATGTAGTTTGCTGGGGACAACTAACCACCTAGATGGAGGCTGTGTGGGAATATCTAAATGTAATTTCCCATTATGCCTCTGAAACACTGTGCCTCATATTGAATTTAAGAAAATTATGTTTATTGTTATGGTTATGTAGCTGTTATAGTTTGTTCCATGCTGCAGATCTGTTTAGAGTTATACTTGTTCTTCATGATGGAAAAGAGATGTTCAGTCACAAGTTATAAGTTATGTGCAGGGTTACTAACCTCTTGGACGCACAGTGTTAGTATTTTTTTGAATGCAGAATAAAAGAGCACACCCTTTGGGGTTGTAGGGGTTACAGCACTATTCGAAGATTCAGTGCCTCCTTGTGAGTTCCTTGCTTCCTGATTTCTCAGCTTGCTACAATTTTGTACAAGTACAATACTTCACATCGAATCTGAGTATATGAGTAAATGTATTTTGTTGCTTACCACCACTACATTGTATGACCATTATTTCCTGATTGTAGGTGATTGTGCAGCGCTGCCTCTCTGCCAAGAGTCTCTCTCACGTGAAAGGAGGTTGTATCCTGTGTGGGTACCTGAAGCTGCTGCCCATGTTCCTCATGGTTTTCCCCGGGATGATTAGCAGGATCCTGTACACAGGTGAATGTGGTCTGTGGTTTTAAGAGTCTCTTACCTGTGACTTTTGTAGGAAGCCTACTGGTATATTTAAAGTTCATGCAAAAAATGTTTAGTGAGAAATTGACATGTTGTGGTTTTTCTTGCCTTTAATCTAGATGTGGTGGCATGTGTGGATCCAGACGAATGTGAAAAATACTGTGGGACCAAGGTGGGCTGCAGCAACATCGCTTATCCGAAACTGGTCGTGGAACTCATGCCTAATGGTTGGTGAATTTTGTTTTATGAGCTGTTAATAATTCCTTTTTTTATATTTCCACTTTGTAATCTATTACTCTATTTCAGGCTTGCGAGGTCTTATGCTGTCTGTGATGCTGGCATCTTTGATGAGCTCCCTTACCTCTATCTTCAACAGTGCCAGTACTCTCTTCACCATGGACATCTACACTAAGATCCGTCGCTCTGCTAGTGAGAAAGAACTCATGATTGCTGGCAGGTAAAACACATTTTTGTCGTTGAGTCTGACACAATCATTGTCTAAATTGATGAATACTGATTGCATTTGTTTCCAATGTCTAGAGTATTCATCTTGGCCCTGATTGGTGTGAGCATAGCATGGATTCCTGTGGTGCAGGCAGCCCAGAGTGGTCAGCTCTTTGACTACATCCAGTCCATCACCAGCTTCCTAACTCCACCTGTTGCAGCTGTCTTCATGCTTGCCATCTTCTGCAAACGTGTCAATGAGACTGTGAGTTGCCTCTTTTATTCAGTGTTCTTTTTTTTTCTTTCTTTGAATCAGATTTTCAGTGTGGTTTTGTGCACTGACAAAATCTTTCCCATACCTCTGAGATTTATTGAAGAATAACATTTGTTTCCATTCTTGCTGTGGGTTAAATGAGATGATTGGTACAAGTCTCATGTCTGTACAGGAAATAAGCTGGAGCCAAGAGCTGGTTAGCTTATGTTAGCTTAGTATATGGACTGGAAATAAAGGAAAGCCTTTAGAGTGCTTTTTGTCAGAGCCGCTCAACACACAAGCCAGTTATCCTTGTGTTAACCTTTCTGAAATTTCCTGCTTAAAATCCCGAAGGTCAGAAAGCTTGTGAGGCCACACTTTGATGCTCTGCATTCATAACTAAATTGCTGATTTCTGATGTCGTCCAACTGTCACTTCTGGTGTGTGCAATCCTTAATACCACCATATTGGGGAGAATCAGTTTTAGATCAGTAATTTTCTACCTGGTTCTACGTTCGTCCAAAAGTGTCACAAATGCTAGTAAGAGCATGTCACGGTGGTAGCTTCCTAATTTTTGTGTAATGAAGAGTGGTGTTGACATGATCAAACTTACAGCAAGAAGGATCTATCCAAAATTATTCCTTTAAATACAATATTTTGGTGATATAACTCACTTGCTCGATTTCTTTAGACTGATCTTTGCCCTTTTTCTTTCTTTCCACAGGGGGCCTTTTTTGGACTGGTAATTGGGCTGTGTATAGGTTTGACCAGGATGATTTCTGAGTTTGTTTATGGGACAGGTAGCTGTGCTGCCCCCAGTAACTGTCCCACTATCATCTGTGGTGTTCATTACCTTTACTTTGGGATCATCCTGTTTGTCACCTCCTGCATCATCATTCTGACAGTGTCTCTCATGACCAAACCGATTGACGACAAACATGTGAGTGATAAATTATTATTATTATGTAAATTAGAGGAGAGCATTTGCTCCTACATAACTATCGTGTTTTTGATGATTGTCGCTAAAGTTCACCTGCCCTCAGCACCTCAGGCAGCCATAGATCAGCCAATATGCAGACATGAGTTGGTCTCACTTGGTTTGTAGTGACACATTTTGGTTTGCCTGGAGTTCACTATTATTATAGTGAGAATAAATCTGTGAGAATAAAAATTAAACCCTCATTTTCATACACACACATACACACGTCATTGCTACTAAAAACATCAGCCAAAACAGTAACTATTCTCAATGTGCTGTAACAGCCACCAAGAACAAGAACAAAGATAGGACATCAACAACAATAAATAAAATGAAAATACGAACAGTCCATACAACTCCGATGTAAGAACGACTGAGGAGTAAAAAGAGGAGTGCAGCTGCATTTAAAAAGCAGCATCTAGATGTGAAAAACTGATGTTCTGTTAAACAAGTGAAAATTAAGTCCTTACTAGTGGACTTCGCATCTCCTCAAGCTGCCACAACTAACTGGAGAGGACAAAATATTGTTGTTGACATAATTTAGGCATTAGGCAAAAATTTTATGTTTGGCTGATGGTAAGAAAATATGTGCAAATTCCCATTTGGTATATTATTATATTAATATTTATTGACTATATTATTATTTCAATGCAAACAAACTAAACATGTGATGAACATCTTTGATGTTTCTACAGCACAAAACCATACTGCAGTCTGAATAGTAATTTCCCAACGTAATAACAAAGTGAGCCGTCACCAGTCCCTACAACCACCTATCCATCTGCCCGAGTCTTTGCATGAACCGATATCTATTAAGAAGCACCCCAAAATAAAATGACAAATAATCTATTTCTGACTATGTGTTGTGTTGTTTGACTAGCTTTATCGACTGTGCTGGAGCCTGAGAAACCGCACGGAGGAGAGGGTTGACCTTGAGATGGACGACTGGGCTGAAAACCAAGATTCCAACAGTGTGGATTCAGACGGTAATGAGCTCACATACCCAGCATACATACAGAGCAAATATGCATTCACAAACAAAAACAGATACATGCAAACTTTCATTTGCTTTGTTTCTTCTTTTGCAGATGACGATGATGAGCCTGGCTTCTTCAAGAAAGCGGTGATGTGCTTCTGCGGCCTGGAAACCAAGAAAGCCCCCAAGCTGACTAAAGAAGAGGAGGAAGAGCTGAAGAAGAAGCTGACAGACACCTCAGAGGTGCCTCTATGGAGGAACGTAGTCAATGCTAATGCCATCATCCTTCTGTGTGTGGCTGTGTTCTGTCATGGCTATTTTGGCTAAGAGTCAGCTGATTTCAACTGCTCCACAACTCTCTAATTTATACAAATATAACAAACCCCTCAGTAGCCCTCAACAATCTAAAATGCAATAATGCACTTGCAAACTATATTACAATGTTTAGCCTTTGATGTAAAATATATTTTTGTAAAGCACTGAGCTTTTCATTAACTCGTCCTGGTAGCTCGCACTGTAATATATGAACACATATTGCACTTACTGTAAAACATGTTAAAGTTGTGTATATTCATACTTACATGCTACCCATTGTCCCTATAAGTTTTCTTCTTTGTCTTAATGGAAACTTTCAAACAGCTCACGAGGGGAGCTGCAGGTTTTAATTCACCTGTAGAGACCACTCTCACTCGTGGAAATGTGTTAGTGGAAATGTGTGGTTTCATTTGCAATAACCACAACAGCACACGCTTGTAATCTATGTAATTAATGATTAATCTGTGAGTTCAAAACCAATTTGCAACTAAAGGAATTGTAAAAGCGTCATGAGTGTCTTTTGTACTTTCGAGTTTACACATGAGTGGGGTGAAGGGGAATAGAGCATGTCTGTTTTAAAATTCAGGATGCTGTCTTTTGTCAGTGAAGAAGAGAAAACAATATGCAATATGCCAGCATATAATATATCTGTAATATCTGTAATATAAAACCAACAAAGCACAGCATGGGAGACACTTCAAAATTCCTCGAATTACAGTGTGTGCTACCTCATTCCACTTAAGCTCTGTTTCCTGATTATGTGTGCTCAAAGTCCATTAGTGCTGTCACTTCTTGAATCCACACACCTTACTCTGTGTTGTTTTAGGTGTTAATGAATAAAAGCATCTCAGGGATGAAGGGCTTAGAATCACTCAATAGTAATGGCTGACTCTACTGCCCTCTAGTGGTTTATTCTTGTTTCTGTTAAACAAAATGTAAAATATTTGTTTTCTGACTGTTGTCATTCGGCTATGTGTTTCTGCTCTAACTCAGGATGAATTTCATGTGTATTGCTTTGTAAACAAATGTTAAATTTCAAACAAACATGTAGCGCTACTTTTGAATGTACCAGAAGTCCTGTGAGTCATTCCCATTAACTCTATCTTATCAGTAACTCTGTGGTTAATGTGTACTGATTGCAGATCACCAGCATATAAACGGTTGAATCATTTATGATTGCTTGGACCTTCAGGATTTGTTCCCTTAACTTTTATGTCTTTTACCTCCAGCATACTCTTCACCATGTGTATATTACTTTATTGCTCCCTGCAAACCAATCTCTGGCAGAGCCGAATGGTAACTAAACCTAAAATAAAAACCCCAAACAAACCAAAAACCTGAGACAAAATATATGCTTATCTCACTCCCCCTGGGGAGAAGAGGTTGTTTTTTTTTTTCATTTTATTGCTAGTGTGTAAACATTGTCTGCCGATCACCTTTAGTGCCTGTCTGTGACAAGTAACTGGACGTGTTTGACATTATTTGAAAGCTGCAAACAAAAAATTGAGTGTATTGTGATATGCAGCATTGTACACTGACACTGTGCCTCTGTTTAAATAAAAGAAGAAAAAGGTTAAATGAAATAAATTATCTTAAGTGTGTCAGCTTAATGTCCATTTAAAATAAGGGGGGAAGGGCTTGTGATAACAAATGCTTAATAACACTGTGAGCCCTTGAGGACTGAATGTGCAGCACAAGACTTACACAAGTTGTATAATTTAGTAAGTATGCAGTGACTTTGATGAGACGTGAGCCTAAAGGTCCCTCACAGTGCCACTTTTATGCAATAAAAGGCACCGGTTATGACTCTCTATAAATCAGTATCTAACTGATACTGAGGACGACAAAATGTCTCCCAATAAGCTTCACAAAGCTACTGAATGATTATGTGTGGTTATGGAATCTGTACAGATTTATAACAGGAAGATATATCTGTGACTAACACTCAAATGATACTGAGTGAAAACGGCACATATCAGTCGTTCTGTAAAAGTCCCAATCAGCGTTTTACACAGGAGGAAGAACACAGGGCGAAGCAAAGTTGACTTAGACACAGGCGCCTTCTAGTGGCAGAAGACTCTCACTACAGTCTACACTCGGGGTTTAACATGACATATGTGGTATTACACCTCCAGTGTAATTCTGTAATTAGCATGGCACTGGCAGTATTCGCACCCCTATGGGCTCAAATTGTGGTCATAAATATTTTGTACTTGTAAATCAGAATGCATAGTTGTGAATTGAGTTTTGTAACCCTGTAAACCAAAATATCAGAAAATTTTATGTTTGAGCATCCACAGATGAGAATTTGTGTGTGTGTAAAAAAGATTTGTGTTTGTAAAAAAATATTTACACAAGTTACACATTTTTTTTTGTTAAGGTCTTGTTACAGATACAAAGCAAAAAACTACATGTAAAACTCTGCGCTCAAGTTCCCCGGCTGTGTGTGAGTTTCAACTTGCAAGTACGAATTTTGACCCAATTTTTCTTCCTTTCAGCTGATTGGTCAATGTCATGTCAATCACAAATTTAACAATCCAATCAGAGAACAGATGGGTTTGGCTGTCAGAGGGGCGCTTTACTGAACTATGCAGTCTGATTTACAAGTACAAAATATTTATGAACACAATTTGAGCCCATACACCCCGTACTCATTTTACTGTAAACTAAACTACAGTGGAAGTGCTTTCTAATGAGTTTGATGTGTGTGCTGGATGATATCCTACTTTCTAAATGAAACTATAAAATCACCAGAAGAAACAATCTTCATCTTCCATGCTTATATAAATAAATATAAACGTAAATATATTATTTGAATTCTGAGCTACCAAACAAATCAGAGCTATTGTCCCAGGAACAACACCATTTCACACCCATCGCTTCTTATGTATTTGAAAAACAAATACTATTAAATTTAACTTTTAATTTCAATGGTCAAAACCTGCATGTACAGAACCAACAATCAAGTCGGTTAAAAAATGCTTCAAAAGTTTGTCCCAAAATCAAATTTGCTAAGTTTCTGTCTACCTCCATCTGTGCCTTTGCAGAATTTTCTCCTAGCTTTTAACTCTGTGTTCAGTGAGTGTCTTCTGGTTTTTAACAGCCTCTCTACAACAGATTTTGATTTGAAAGACTACCACAGGATGTGCTGTTGATGCCACCACAAGACTGGTTGGTTTTCACTCACTGGTTTTTATTTACTCATTACTTTAGGCGTAAGACGTTTGAGAGGAGTTATTACTTCCTGTCACTTCAGGCCTTCAAATATCCAACTGAATCAGTTTCATCACACACAATGACATTAAAGAAGGAGGAGAATTCAGCATCTAGCTAGTGCTACAAAATAGGTGGGGGGAGCACAAAAGGAGTAACATTTTTGAAGTGGCACGTAATTTTGAATACAAATACAAATTCATTTTAAGCTTTTTGAACAGATAATGGATCTATGTATTATATGTTCCTGAAGTTATGTTTTTTCATAGTGTGAAACATCCTACAAAACCAATAAAAAATATACTGACTTTGTGTTATCAAAGGGTTACATAAAAATACCAGGCAGTTTATTCCAGGCTACACTGGATGGTTTGCAGTGGTGTGTCGAAGTTTATAGCAGTACACTATATTGGATAGATGTAGAGAAGCTGCGGTGTTCATGGTCAGTGTGAGGCTACATTAAGTTTAGCAGACATCATTTTATTAAGGTGCTGATGCTGATTAAATTTATCCACTGAATATCATCTTCATACAAGTTCTATATAGGCAAGACTGGGAAATCAGTACAGACAGTGTACTTGCACTCACAATACAAATTATTGTGACTTATTTCTAAATAATTCTGTTCCCCATGGTGTCCCCTACCTGCCAAATCCCACTTTAACTTTTAACTTTTTCTGTGATTTTACTAATTTTTCTCTGTAGGTGCCAAGGCTAAGTCACTCTTCTACAATGCAGGTAATAGCAAATGCAGCTGGATTTCTTTTATTCCCTTTGCTTTTGTCTGCTTATGTTCCACATAACAGATGGAAACTGGAATTAGAATTTGAGATGAAATAAAGTTTCTATTCATTCCTATTAATATTGTTTTTAACACGATATTAGTATGATACTGTATTTTTTAACAAAGCTTTTGTACTTATAATTAAATGTGTATATGTGTATATGGACCACCTCTGATTATACATAACACCAACAGGTACTTCGTGACCAGCTAGCAACGGCTAAAATCACCTGTTTTCTGCCTTTTTGCACCTGTGAGACCGTATGAAAGCATCCTCTCATTTTAACTTTAAAATAGCAACACCATTTATAACCAAAAAAAAAAAAAAGCCGAATTACAGGCACTGTTATTGTTAACCTCATCACGTTGCATAGCAACCACCTAGCCATGGTCTCAAATGACCTACTTTTTTGTATTTCTGCACCTATGCCTTATAACAATCACCATTTTCAGCTCATAAACAAGCCAAACATTACTGTAGCATGAGCATGCATTAGTAATTAAAAACAACCGAGGTGCTAATTAATTGATAATTTATAATTACTTAGTAGCTAACGAAATAAATTACCTTGCTCTCCTCACTGGTGCTGGTAACAGCGTGTATTGCGCAGTATGTTTTTTTGACACGTGCGTAATGGGAAATCAGACATTTCATCAAGCAGCCAGCTTACCATCACCTGGAGATATTAATCAGCAGATAGTTTAACTTTAGCTTTCAATGCTCTCCAGACATCTTGTCTAGTCCTCAGCAGCAAGCTACAGGTTTCACAGGCACTCCCTGCAGCTCCGAATAAAGCCAGGTGATTCATGGCCTCTAAGGTAAGGTACGGGGAGTAGGCCTCCTTTCTTTTTTTCCTACAGCCTGCTGAGCTCAGGGAGACAACACTGCATGAAAATGGCGATTAAGACTGCTGAAAATATCCTAAAGTTAGTCACTGAATTGTTTCGGTTCATACTTAGGTCAGTTTTATGCAGCAGTATTGATTTACTCTAGTCAGCAGTTGAAGACATATTTTATTCTGTTGCTACACGGAGGGAGTTAGGTTTGTCAGTGAACATGTAAATCTGCAGTTGTACTGCAGTTTTTAGACTTTTAAAATCCAGCTATTAAATGTGACTGTCTTTGTGAACGCTGTAGTCTTGTATCTGTAGCAGGTGTCATGAATATGAGAAATTTTGCATGATTTGAAATATAAAGCGTTACCAGAAGCAAATGCTACTAAATATGTTAAGAGGGAGCTAATTGGTATGCCGAGTTGTCATTGTACCTCACATACATTATGCATTTGATTCCCACATTATGTAAGCATATCCCTATTGTTTTAATAGAAAATTCGCATCCTGTCTTTTCCTACTTTGATCTGAGGATTATCTATTGGTCAGCATGAAAGCTTGAGCAGATAGAAACGTATTATGCAACATCCCTGCTTATGTGGGCCCAGGGCTTAGGATGCTGCATTTAAGTTTTAGAGTGAATTTACAGAAAAATCTGCAGTCTCAGATTTAGTTTTAAAAAAATCAAATCAAAAGTCTTAATAACATCTCCCTGCACTGTGCACAGTTTGTGCTTATAGAGCCTGTAAACTGACATGCAGTGACTGATTTGTTTTTCCAGAGCTTCCAGTCAGGTACACAGTAAATCAGTGGGTCAGTTTGTCTTTTGTTTTCTCATCTCGTGTATCAGCTGTACTCTGTAGATCGTAGATCTGTTTATACCAGCTTCCTGTGCCCAGTTGGTGTGCTGAACCATTCATTTGAGTCTGTGCATGTAAAGTATGATTCATAGCTTCTGGTGCTTTCATATCTGAAAAGGCCGCGTGTGCGTCTGTGTGTAAATATGCGTTTGTGTGCTTAGATGGGGGTATGAGAGTGGGGGTGGGAGTGTGGTTCTGCTCCTCATTGGCTGATTTTTTTCTCTCTGGCAACCAGAAAACGTGATGCTGGCTGCAGAGGCACTGCAGTGTGTGCTGCAGCGAGAGAGTGAACAAGAGGAAAAGAGAGGCCAGTGTGTGTGTGTGTGTGTGTGTGTGTATCTGAAAGAGAGAGTGAGAGAGAGAAGGGGGTAGGCAGGCAAAATAAGCCACATGCATAAGGAGCGAGCCAGAAGCACAGAGAGAGAGTGTGTATGTGTGAAAACACTGCGCATGTGTGACTGTGAGGTGCACTGACGGGAGCAGACGGAGGAGGAGAAAGAGCAGCGATGAACGGCAGTGGAGCCAAGATGAGAGAGAACAGTAGGGGAGACGGAAGGGAGGAGAAGTAAGGTTTTCCTGAAAACCAGAAGAAAGGAAGGAAGAAAGAAAGAAAGGAAGGAAGGAAGAAAGGGAAGGAGACATATGAGAGTCACAGCACAGAAGCTCACATCAGTGCACAGAATGAGCTTTATCATCTGAGTGGGGAAGAGGAAAAAAGGGATGGAGAAAAGGATACTGGAGGGAGACGTTCAGCCACAGCTCGGAGGAGAAGGAGCAGGGTTACTGGAGTGAAGGACAAAGGTTCCAGAGAAACGAAACAAGGGACGTGGAGGTCGATGAAAGCAGCCCAGAGACGTGATGTATCCACCTGGCAGCAGCTTCCTCCATCTTACTTCCCCATCGATGCCTCCCTTTGCTGCTGCTAGTCGCTGATGCTTCTAGAAGAAGACTGAGAAAAGAGATAGACCATCCTCCCTCGGACAAAGAGACCACACGGTATGGTTTTACCTTCACAGAACGAAAGATATCTCAGCAAAAACGGAAAAACAGGAACGTGGAGGCGAGACGGGACTGAAACAAGACAACTGCGTAGACAGACAGGTGAGGCTCGGTGTGTGCTTCATGGTGAAGACGCTGAGGTTTTTGCTGTGTGTTGCTCCTTGGATTATCTGTGTGACCTGTACATTTCGGATGTGAGAGGTGTGGCTCATGTATGTTGTGTTCATATCAGCGTCCTTCTGTTTTTTTATCTTTGTGCTTGAATGAAATAGACAGACTTTGCTTTTTTTTTTTGCTTTGTTACATTAAGCTGGGATTTGCACGGTTGTTGCATCATGGACATCCATTTTGCAGACACACACACATACACACACAAACACACACACCCACCTGGATGTATGAATGGAGACGCGTGTGTGCCTGCAGAGTGGGACCTGCACCTGCCAGCGTACTTATCTGCACAGACCACAAACAAACATTTTCCGGAAACTGTGAACAGGTTCGATCATGTGTGAGTTTGGCTGTTAATGGTATGTTGAGGTTTTCCTGTCTCCAGTTTTGACATTTGACAGACCTCTGCATGGACAGACAACAGGGGCGGGAGGAGGGAGGATGGTGGTAGCAGGGAAGGGGCAGGAACGGGCTGTTCTGTAGCTGTCAGCATCTCCATATTGGCCATACATTGGCGCTGCAGTGAGAATGCTTGGTACACCACCATGCTGTGATTGCATAACTGCTGCTCCCGAACGCACCCCTCCCACATGAAACCAGCAAACTGAAGCCAGCCCATCTCACACAGTCCGAACATTTTGGCCACCTCACATTAGTCCCTCTGGAGCATCATCAGTGCCATCAGCCTTAAACATGTGCTGAGACAGCCTCTTTAAAGAGGAAAAAAAATCAATTGCCTCATTCAATCGTGCCACTGTTGTTGAAGACCTCATCAATTTCTGTGCTGATATGTAATGATTCTCATAAATCTTCTATGAGGTCTGTGTGAGGCATAGAGACATGCCGGTTGTTGCTTTTATTTTACTGCCTGTGCGGCTCTGCCATGTTGCTCTGGGAGCTAAACAGATGAGAACAAAGAGCACTTGGCTGTAATGAATTGTGAGGGAAAATGGCCGATGTCTGCCATGAATGACAGCGTGCTTAATTATTAAAAACAACACCTTGCTGCTCATGCACTGAGCACTCTGTGCCCATCCAAAAACACAAACATCAGACTGCAGTCAGCCAGTCAGTCAGCTGACTGTAAACATGACAGATGGATGGTTACAAACATGTGCCTAAAAATCCAGCAAATAACATTGAGATGTATTTAAATGCTGTCATTTAAATTCTAGTAGCTTGACAGCACTTTATTGGATTAACAAGAAATGATTATAAGTGTCCAAAGGCAGGAAATTAGACATCTATATGCCGCATATATGGGCTTAAAAATAATAAGAAAAACAGGAGTGTATACAGGCGAAAAGCTCAGTTGCCTTTATGCCATCTGGCTTTATAAAGTAGCGACCACGATTTGATTACAATTGTAAAATAAATCACAGGAGTAACTCATCCTTTCAAATCAGCAACTCCATGATTTGCAGAGAAAAGCTGTAGCCAGCAAACATACAGTAAATCTGGGGATTTGTCCTCAGTGCCCGCTAAGGTCACCACACGTTATGCAATCAAAATACAACATAATATTTCACACAGGTCAGACTGAACAGTTTTTTGGGTTTTTTTTACCAGCCGGGGTATGAATGTAGATGCAAATTTTAACATAGCTGGCATACTACTGGTATGAGGTATCGGGGCACGATGACCCGATCGTCTGCTCTCACCATCCGGACAAATATATGAGAGACAGAAACGGTGATGGGCAGATTTTAACCGAGAAAATGAGACAGACAGACATGGAGACTCGCTCACCGTCTCTGTGACTCATTCAGAACATGATGCCCTTCTCCTGCACTCCGATGTGTACAGGTGGAATCTATCCGCTGTGATCAGGAGGACCAGGGCAAAGCGCTTCGTAAATGTGGTAAATGTGTGTAATAAATCCACCACTAAGTATACGACATGTTTAAAAATCCTAATTTTAGTGGCAGATATCAGCCGGTTATCTGGTTTGTTTGTGTGTCCAGGAATGTAAAGGGTGGTGCCATGTACGTGATGGGGAGTATGCTGGTGAGGATGTTCTCGGGATTTGTGTGTGTGTGTCTCAGAAATGTGAATGCAGCTTTGTGTGTCTTTTAATGGTATGAGGAATGTGCTGCTGAGGCAGCCTCCTCTAACATCTCTGTGGTCAGCTCTCCTCTTCCTCCTTGTGCTTGTGATGATGAGGTCAAATGCCTGCCATGATTTTATTAGTGTAATAATTCCTGTGCAGGAAGATCCAGCTATGTACCCACACAAACACACGCACAAACAGTCTCAAAGCTGTGTAGGGCTGCTGCAGTTTGCACTGTGTTAATATGGTGTCTTGGTAGAAGATGAGCTCCTTACATAACCGTAGAGGGCTCCGTCGGTTAGGAGGAGGCTGCGCCAAGGCTGGCCCATCAGCAAGCAATGTGCATCAGTTATCAGACCTTTTCATAACACTGTCACCAAATTAGAGGGTAATTTTAGCTTCTTCTTCTCCCCTAGGCTCAAAGGATCCTCATGCAGTCTAGATACTTTATCAAATTGACCCTTGCCATTGTCAGACAGAGTTATTTTTACAAGCTCTGTCTAGACATGAAAGATCTTTTTTGATTATTAATCATTTGATCCAAATAGATATTTTAGACTTTATAAAATATGAAAATTGCATTTTAGATAATAATATTTTCAGTGTTATTTATATGAACATATGACAAAGTTTATTTGTGCTGCTGTGGTGCATTGTTGTTGCAAACTTTTTGCCCATCTTTTCATCTTTTTAAGGATCTACTACAGATTTTGTGTTTTAAGCCACATTTGGTGAACACATAGATAAGAATATAAGCTTAGAGAAAAGAAAAAAAAGTAAAATGCAGTCTAAAATGGACAAAAGGAGATTTAAAGTAGACCTATTAAATTATTTACTTTCGTTCATACAGTATATATATGCTACATTAGTGTCTACTCATATCAAACATAGCTGAAGTTTTAAATAATAAGTACAAATGATCCCCATGAATGATGAGCTCAGGGCTCAGGCTGCTGTAAACTTTTGTTTCAGGTTGTTTTTCTGTTAGTGGCTCTGTATAATGTCAAAGAAAGGGCACATTCTAAATATGGTCATGTTAAGCACACTGCTTTCGCTGTTAGCACATCAGCTCTACCCACCTGCTGCTTGAGAGGGGCAGAGGGGCCACCAGTCAAAAGAAAGTCAAAAGAAAGCCCTAAAGTGACGGTGGCATTAAAGCAGAGCCCAAATGGTTCATTTCAGCACCTTTTTTTTGTTTTCTTTTGATATATATATATATATATATATATATATATATATATATATATATATATATAATGCCTCTGTAAACAATGCTCATCTCAAGGTGCTTTGTATATTAAGATAAAGATGCCACAGTATTAAAGAGAAAATCCCACTGATTTGGTGACAGTGAGGAGGAAGAACTTCTTTTTAACAGGAATGATCTCTGGCAGAAGCTAGCTCATGGAGGTGCATCTGCTGTGACTGAGTGTGGGGAGGGGAAATAAGGGCACAGAAAGAGACAGAGAATCAGTGAAAGAGTTCCACCAAGGTCCAGTATAATATAAAGAAGGATTATTTTAAACTTTGAATCATGTAAAGCTACTGTCACACCATCCAAGCATTAAAACATGAAGCTGGAAATTAGCAAAGCAGGAACCCTTTAAATCTGTTAATATATGATCAAAGAATAGAAAGTATACAGAGCAAAAAAGTTGGTCAGGCTTTGCACCTGACCTAAAATATACTGAATTCATGAAATAAGTTTTATATCTAGAAGAAAAAATGTTGTAAAAATATTTTGTCTTTAACAAAAGTTTTATGTTAATTATTAAATGAATTGTGAAATCGGTTAACCATGTCCCACAGCATTAACATCATATAAAAGCAAATCTGTAAGCTATATGATATATATTCTTGTTGATTATTTCTTAGAGAATTCCCGCATAAATATCTTTTGAAAGGATCGAGGTTTATAAATGAAAATGAGATGGCACGTTGTCTTAACTGCCAACACCACCAAGCCTTGTGAAATGTACAAATTTTATGAATGTCGACTGTGTGCGCAAGAAGATGAGAAAGGCTGTTTTTGGGAGGAGTGTTGCGGCATTGCAGTGCTGGATGGTGGTGTAATTGTGAGTGATGTTTGCTCACACCTATGCGTGTGTGCAAGTATGTCAAGAGGTTAATAGAGAGCAGATAAATGGGAGAAACAAAGCTTAAAATGGCTTGCTGCAGAGTAATGGGCTAAAGCACTTCCGCCGTCATCTTCATCTTCCTCATTCAGTGTGAATCTGCAGCAGGGGTTGGGGGCAGGAAACCACTGAGAAGTGAATAGATAAACAACCCAGAAATAGAAACCAGGACCTGTGCAGTGCTCCCTCTTCTCTCTCTCTGTCTTTCTTTTTTTCCTCCTCGCCATGTAGGTCACCTCCTCTGCTCAGTGTTTTTTTCCTCTCTCTAATGAATCATCACCGCTGACAGCCACGCGGAGAATGAAAGATGTGTCATCCTCCCTCGTCTGCTTTTCAACA
>VVHJ01015256.1:3752-25784 GCA_015107715.1 Tylochromis polylepis | reverse complement strand
GGAGACCATCCTCCACCTCATCAGGAGCATGCCCAGGCGTTGTAGGGAGGTCATACAGGCACGTGGAGGCCACACACACTACTGAGCCTCATTTTGACTTGTTTAAGGACATTACATCAAAGTTGGATCAGCCTGTAGTGTGTTTTTCCACTTTAATTTTGAGTGTGACTCCAAATCCAGACCTCCATGGGTTGCTAAATTTGATTTCCATTGATAATTTTTGTGTGATTTTGTTGTCAGCACATTCAACTATGTAAAGAACAAAGTATTTAATAAGAATATTTCATTCATTCAGATCTGGGATGTCTTATTTTTGTGTTTTCGTTATTTTTTTGAGCAGTGTATATGTACCATAGATGTTTAAAGCCCAAAATTCTTAGCAATTTTATGATTACTTTTATGCTCACTCTGTTATTATGATATCACATTAATTGATAAACACGGTTTTACTTTTTTGTTGCTTCTGTATCAACTTTAAAAAAAAAACCAGTATATTTTGAAATGTTGTTCCAATGGGACCATATTCATCTGAGTTTAAGGTACACAGCCCTAAGACAGAAGTTGTTAATTACACAGATTAGCATGGGTTTCAATAGATAAATGAAAAAGCAATAAACAGACTGCAATTAATAGTTCTACTATCCAATTAATTTGATTTTATCATTACTTCAGACATTTTTTATCATCATTAACACAAAATTACAATAGAATAATGACCTATATTAAAACAGGGTAGAGAAACTCACAAAATTATCATCCAGAAAAGAGGGTGAAACATAACAAAAAGTAAGCACTAGCCAACCACATTAGATTTAAAGTCTGACGGTTTGTATTAATTTTTAAAATCACACCAGTATTCAGCTGACATTTGTGTGCATTTTTAGCATTTTTATCTCTAAACCCTGTGGCAGAATTTGTTTTAAAGGATGCTCCACGCCTTCTGCTCATTGTCAAATTGTTAGATTGCCGGTGGATAGGCATCAGTCATTCCAAGAGTGCCGTTATCTGTGAACTTTGGATTAATAAGGCTTGAGTGTAGTGCTTATACCATGATAATTTGTGTTTTGGGGATATTGTGACTGCATCTTTAACGGTAAAAATAATTTGATTACATAATAATTTCATAAGTTAGGCCTCATATGAGATTCCAGTGAAATTATGATGAAATCCAATGAAAAACACAAACTGTGGTCTCAGTTGCCACCATCAATTTGAATATCAGTCGAGTTTCTTGAAGGCAAAGTTGGTGCACCTACAATGGATTATAATGTTGCCACTGTTCCATTTTACCATTTGTTAAAAAATAAACACTTTTACAAACATGTCAAAGTGTGCCGCTAACAAACCCATAAAATGTCAATAATTTACATTTCAATGTGCCATGAAAGACTCTACAGAGCACCCAATTTATGTTTTTATGTCCTAATGTTTTTAGTCACATGAGTGAAAAATATCAAGAGCAAAGAGTAGAGCTACTGTCACTCAACCCGGTCTACTGCCAAGAGTCGGTCATGAACTCTATTGATTAATTTTGCTGAACAGGAATTTCCCATCATTATGTTGCATCCCTAAACATAACTTTTTATTAATCCAGGCTCATATGTACTGATTAAGAGGCAAATGAAGCTGACAGCTGGTTGCTTGGAGATAGTCCAGGATCTGGTTGCCTAGGTAACCATCTAATGTATTTACTATCAGGTCAAATTTCAGTCAGTTGCTTCAGTCATTCAGTCATGCTTCAGCCTACTCACTTTGCATGGTCAGTGGTTATTTTCCTTAAAGTAGCCAAATGTCATCCACTTTCTATGGTCTCATTTACACTGTGGACCAGGCTTTAGGGGGAAATTGGGTTTAACGGTAGTAGCACAATGACACTTTGTAGGTAGCTTCAAACTGCTTGTCTACCTGCAGAGAGCACCTGTTGTCAGATGGGGGCAGTATCAACAGTATGTGGTACAACCAGTCTGTGTGCTACTTTTTGGTCTATCAGCCAGCTGCAGGGAAGAGTGAAGTTACAGCATGCAAAGAGCTGAAGTGAAACCGAGTGTTGAAAACAGCACAAAGAAATCATTGCAAGCCACTGTTTATTGCTTTTCATTGTTTATTTAGGATCTTTTTGAGCTTCTGTCCTTAATCACTCTAACCCGCTGCACCTCTTTTCCCACTCGATCTCGCTGCCTAGCCAATTCATACAAGTCCTCTTATCCTTCCTTAGATGTCCAGTCTCACATACAACTCACTATGCACCCGCATTGCATAGCTTTTCCCTTTGCCACCTCACTCTTTGCTGTATCCCAACCCTCCAAGTACTCCTGTATACTTACTCTACATCCCTGACTTTTTTCTTTGCTAAACTCTTCCTGTGCTTGTTCATCACATCTCTTTGCCGTCTTTTCAGAAGGTGTACCAAACACCTTCTTGGCAGTTTCCCTCAGCACTCCAGCTATACATTCCTAGTCATCTGGTAACTATTCCCTACGACCAGGAGCCTACCTCAACTCCTCCCTGAACTCTGTGCAACATTAATCCCTGTATCTGCCTCTCTTTCTCTTCATTTTTTGAAGCTTTATTTTGGGACTTTCTGCTTTTATTGGACAGGAAGACATACCGTAGAGCACCGTGGGTCGGACTCCAACCTAGGCCACTGAATTTTAGCTGTAAGGCACATGGCACTCACTAAATTGGCACTCTAATTTTCTCTTCTTGATTTCCAAAGTCATCTTACAGATTACTATCTCCTACGGACCACCATCCGAGCTCGGCATCTAATTTTCTAGTTTATTAAATAGGAAAAGGAATTCAGACTAATCAATTAGTCAATAGCAAACATTCAGAAAATCCACAAAACCATTAATCATATCCTTCAGTCTTTTAAATGCCAATCAGATATATGGCATTTTGCTCACGTATTGTCAGATTGCTTTTTTGAGTGTGGCTACTGTTAGCTGTGCCAGCACCAGAAGCCGGTTTAAACTCCTCATGTCTCTCCTGAATATGGCAATGCATTGCCTCAGTTGAGTGGTTACTTGGCAGGTTGTTCTGACACAGCCCACATACAACCATATTTTAATTTTCTACATCCAAATACTGCCAAACTGCAGTGATGATGTCATCTGTTCTACTTCCTCCCCATCCTGGTTTAAAACATGGAGCATGGAGAAAGAGAGGCTGTTGTCCTGGCAAGTGGCAAGTGACTGTGCCATGCATAGATAGCTCATGTCTAAAGTTTACATCCACTCATATGAAAGTTTTTGTCATATGTTACATTTTCATTCATTTCAGTGAATTGCCCATTTTCTGTGGTGGAATGGTGTACTGAGAAAAGAGAACTCAAGAAAGTGGAGAAGTTTTAACAAGAATTAACGATGGATCAAAAACGCTGCATACAGGGTCAAAAATATACATACACCCACTTGTATAATTAACATGCAGCTGAAAGTAAAAAAAAAAATGTTTAAGTTTCAAGGCCAAGACCTCATCATTATTTTGTATGTGATCATGTTTGACTACAGCTTCTTCTGTGCCATCAGAAAAAGGGTTTGTTTCACACAAACACAGTATACTGGGAAAGTCTAAGGAGCTCAGTGCAGCTCTAGGAACAGCATCAAAGATTTACACAAGTCAGGAATGTGTCTCAGAGCCATTTCTTTAAAACTGTATATGCCAAGATTACCAGTTGGGAAGTTTAACCATTTTTGTCAGAGTTTCAAAAGAGACCAACATTGTTATCCTCAGCTGAGAGGAAGTCTGTTTGGATCATCAGAAACAACCCAGAAAACCACAAGGGTGCAGGCCTGTCATGGACTCGGTGTCATCGACCTTCAGATAGGTTTTATATTACCAGGACTGAATGTGTAGCATTCAAGAAGCCCTTGCTCCAAAAACTGAACATGTGGAGAAAGAAACAGCCTTGTGGAGGAGACAAATAAATGAGTTGCTTTGCTACAACTAGTGATGTGTGATACCACTGATTTCATTTCCGATTTGATACCAAGTAAAATTCAGGCTGTTATCGGCAATACTGATCCGAAACGATATTTTGTTCAAAATCTTAATGTGTTTTGAAAATCCAAATGAAAAGTAGTGTACCTAGTACACATTCATAATGAATACAAGACATCAGACTACTTGTTCTTATTGTTTAATTATGAAGAATTATCATACAAGAAAATTTTTTTAAAAACCCCGAAAAGTCAAAACCTACAATGGCTGTTTTACTGCAAGTACACTGTATATTTTAAAGATACCTAGTCTATATAATCCACTTTAAAGTTGAACAAATGGGATTGTGTAGTTTTAAGGATGCTGTGAATTCCAGTCATTTAAACACAGACTCAAAAATCTAAGCCTAGATGTAAGTCACTTTCCAAAATTCAGCAACAGTGCTGCACGTCGCCAACAGCTCCACATTTTCTCTCTCTGTACCTGGATAGTACCTTCCTGCAGTACCAAAGAAGCAGCACCTGTCCCTCTTCCTCTTCAGTTCGCCTCATCATAAATTCATCATCATATTCTGTGTTATGATTTACTTTTGTTTGTGTTTGACAAGGTTTGTGGTGTTGCCACATGTGTCACAAACTGCCTCTTGGCTGTTTGAGGAGCTGCAATAGCGCCACACATGACTCCCTTACGGTCATCAGCTGAGTGAGAACACGTGACCCGTGATGTATTCATACAGCCATATTTCACACGTCACTATTACAGGCGGAAGAAGAAGTAGTTCCTACCAATCAGACAATCCAAGTAATATACTTACTTTCCACTGTGTTCCTGTTAGTCATTAACTACAAATTTACCCCAAATTACTAAAATATCAATATTTTAATATGAGAACTGATTCTAGAACGTGAATATCTGCTATCGGAAGAATCGATATTTCAGTATTGAACCACACATCACTAGCTACAACTTGCAGAGGTATGTTTGGAGCACTATAAGTGAGGCATTCAATGACAAGAAAACTGGGGAGGGGTCAAATCGTGCTTCGAGGTTGTCCCAGTCTAATTGGTGCAGCTGAAAGAATGAATGTAAAACTGCCACAGAGATCTTAAAGCTGGGTGTGGAATTGATAAACCAGGCTATGGTTTATTAACTATGGTTTCTGTCCCAATTCTGACCTCAAATGTATTTTTTGTATATTTCAAAAAAGTAAGTAAAAATTATTTAAATTTAAATTCCAATCATGTTTCAGAGAGCCCCAAATATATGACAATATATGAATATGTGCAGTATTTTTTTAAACTCTTAAAGATGTATGTTATACAACCATTCTACCTCAGAAAAAAAAAACAGATCACAGAGAGCCCAGTAACACCTTGACATTTATGGCCAGGATGATGATGTATATAACCTTTCGATCACAGCTATGAAACTCTAATCATTCCTTTAGGCATGAAAAATAAAGATTGCTATTATTAATAAAATGTTAGGTATGACTCACATGAATTTACCACATCCATGCAGAGAAGGTAAACAAACAGAAAGGGAAAAGATATGCCTGATACTGCATATAAATAAGGAGACGAATGCAGTATGAAAACAAGCAAGCAGGGCCAGTGATAACAGCTCACTGTGTCCATACGTAGACTGCCTTTACCACCAGATCTGCCCAATTTGTACAACAGTGGCAGAAAAAAAATCTGTCACTGCTCACAGAGAGATCAGAAAATACCTGAGACGTACAACATATACAATAAATACCAGCGGCTGCTTGGGAGCCACAGTAAAAGGATGGATCAGAATCAAAAGCCTTCTGCACAAGAACTAAATGTGCCAATGTTTCATGTTTTCAGACAGGAGGACATTTCATTTCAGATGGATTCACCGTGATAAGCTGTAAGTTACAGGGAAAGCCTGGTGTGTAATAGTGTCCAGGCCTAATACATAGTTTGGTCATGATGGGCTCTGATGCATTCATTCTCAAGGGCCGCTGTGCAAATAACTGGCTATTGATTATCAATAAGTTCTGGGGCAAAAATAAATCACTAGCAAGGTTGATAATTTGTTAATGATTTGAAGCCATTTATCAAATCAAAATGCCAAAACTAGCTGCTTACAGCATTCGAAACATGTAGATTTGCTGCTGTTCCCTCTGTAGTTCCACTGTAGTTCAAATAGCATTGATAGTTTGGTCTAGAAGTGACAGTCTGATGATATAAGAACGATGATATAATGATATCTGCCCGTAGAGCAAAAGGTAACTGAGCAAGGATTAATAATCCAGTAGTAATGGAACTTTCACTTATACTGGAGACTTGATTTTCCTTAATATGCCTTAATGTCTTTTTATCCTGGTTGGATTAGCATTTAAGAAAACGGAAGGGTGGATGCCTTGATGTAGAGTTCACAGTATAAAAAAACACTGGTGAGCCAAGGAGAACTGCAAAACTGTTGGACTTCTTTGGCATCTTTGTGCATTTGTCACATTGAAAATCTTAATTAAAGCACATTTAGAGTGGCACCTACTTGAACATTCAAAAAAACGTATCATTTAGGCTAACACTTATCTCTTTGTCCAGGAAAAAAACACAAAAAAACAAAACAGAAACGGCATACGAGCGAAGCTTCACCTTCAAATGAAATCTACAGCTGGTGTCGGTCATGTGGGTTGAATTTTAAGTTTCTTCCTACGAGGGAAACATCTACAACCAACATCAGGCATTAATTTGGAAACAGGTGCGAACAGGCTGTCAGATGTTTATGCCGGAGTGATGCCAGAGACAGACGCACCACTTTCCATCTTTATGCTTTTCAAAAATAGTTGTGTTGTGCGTGGGGGAACAGTGGTGATGATACCCACTTTAGATGCTACACAGATGCTGTCAGTGAGCGCTGATAGAGATGGCACAGTGTTCTCCAAAATGGGCTGTTTCTTTTCACATGAACTCGGGCTTAAATTTTCGCATTTTAGAAAAGGGTCAGAAGTGTTTATGAAATAAAATGAGAATCAGCCTGTGTTTCCTTTGGATAGTTCTACATGGGAAGGTGACGACAGCATACAGGGGACGGGGAGCTTTAGTGCAAACGGTATTTCATGTCCCACTTTAAGGGCATTTTTGCAGAAATGAATTCTGGCCCACATTCGCCCATGCAGTGTTACTGACAGCTACCATGGGAACAGACTGGGGATTTAATGTAGTGTCGGATGCCGTGTAATCTCATATTTCTCTTTGCTGTCGAAGAATCCATCTGGATTCAGACTGGGAAAGCAGTGTTTATTAATGTTAGACCTACAAGCCTCACACAGACACCCACAGGCATAGGTTTAAAATGCATCCCCTAAGAGTTTGAAATGTAATCTAAATCTAAAAATACAAAATAAAATCATTTTACAGCTTTAGCCAGCCCCTCCCAAAATCATCCACCTTCTTCAACAAAAGCCTGCCAGTGATGAAAATCCAGCTCCTTCCCCCCACTGTCACACAATGAGCAGATTTAGGCACGCTGTCACATCACAGCTTGCCATTGGGCGTCACCTTGCTCCTGGAATTAAAAAGGAACAACAGACAAATCTGAGCAAGAGCTGGGAGGCCCTCCTGTGACGACAAGCTGTCTGATAGGAGCAGAAAATATCGTGACAAAAGCGTGGCCTTCTGCCCGTGTTACATTTTGTCTCAGGTAAATAGCAGAGAGGTTTGATCTCAGTGGGTGCTTTAACTCCACAGGCCTTAAAGCTTTATTCTGAATCACTTTTGCTTCAGGACCTGATTTGTAAGATTTCTCTTTATCTCTTTTCTGGGATATAACACATTGCAAACACATTACCTGACACTGAGGAAAAGAAAAACAAACTTGCAAAAATAAAGAACATCTGTTTTCCTAGCCACCTGTTCTTTAGTATACCTGTCAGGTCATTTTTTATTGTTTTCAAATACACTTCACCCACAGTTCATATTCATTTGCGACTGAGCGGAAATATTTCTCTTAATGCCAGTGAAGTTGGCATTTTTGGGCATGAAAGATTTTTTGAAAAGTGTGCTTGAATATGATATGAATGTGATGCCTTTGCAAAGCTTAAGCCAGAACATATTTTGCTACAGTTTCTTGAGCCATTTCTTTGTATTTTGCCAGGAAAAAGGGAAATGGGTGCAGCTATTTACTGAAAAATGTGCAAGCATCAGAGCATTCTCATTCCCAACGCGTAACATACCGACAATTTGTCACAGCCTGAGGCGTGTCATAGTAACGTGAAAGGTACCCTTCCATGCTCCGGATTCTTGGTTGAATCAAATACAAAGCCGCTTCGCTGCTTTCTATTGCAGCCCTAACCATAGCCATAAACTTTAACCACGCCTAACCTTAACCATAACCTTACATTTATAGATTCATTCCAACCCGCTCGCATGCCTCCGAATACGTAACATACCGACGATTTGTCACATAGCGTCGGTATGTTACGTGGTGGGATGAGAACGTGTTGGCAAATAGACATTATAAAAGGCAAAAGTAGAGTTCTAAGTAAAATTCTAGTGAGCTTGAAAGCCAATATTTGGTATGATTACCTTTATTCTTCAACACAGCCGCAACTCTTTGGGCAAGCTCTCTTGTAATTCTTAGTAGTGTTTAGGAATAGCCTTCTTGAAGGACATTCAAAGCTCTTCTTTGCATGTTGGCTGTCTTTTGTTCTGTTCTCTGTTAAGATGATCAGGTATTTTTATTGCATTGGCAGTGTTTATGGGTTATTTATACTGCTAAAAAAAAATTCAACCAATGCCAATCAGATGCTTTCTAGATGGTATTGCATGATGGAGTCAAATCTGACAGTACTTTTCTGAGTTCATCGCTCACTGAGGCACCCATTGTTGGACCTCTCTTCTGTCCTCCTCCATACATATTGATGGCAGTTTTAACCAAAAATTATTAATTTTGGTTCATTACTCCATAAGTCTTATCACTGATTTTCAGTCCTGTTCTTGTATAATTTTACGTCAGCCTTTTCTCCCTGTTTCCCTACCATAAGAATGGCCTCTCGACAGCATCCCATCCATCAAGACCATTTCTGATGGGCTTGATGGAATATCCACAGCCCCAAAACAGTCACGATTTCACAAATGTGCACACAACAAAAAGGTTGGTTAATGATGTATCAGAAGAATATTTATTGACAGATGTCATGTCAATTTGCTGCCTATTGACAGGACACCGGTTTATACTTTTCTGAGACCCCAAAAAATAAATGAAAAAAAAAAGCTTTTCTGATGAGGCTCAACTACTCGTGCACAACTATAAAACATTTCCCTTTTTTATTCTGACTTTTGTTGAACCCATTTAAAGCCATTAAAATAAATATAAGGTGGAAACATTGTTTTTGGCAATAAACAAAGGAAGGTTGGCAATCAGACTACTGACCTTGATTTTAGGACTCTAAAAACTAACACCCATGTCAACAATCTTGGTGTAATCATTGATGAGACATTAAATTTTTAGTGGCCACATCAAAGCTGTAAGAACAATCATTCTGGCATCTCAAAATTATTATTATTAATACTGTGTCCAAGTAAATCTTCATAAGCGTGAGTCCTTTACTGGCCTCCCCCATAAGACTGTGAGACATTTTCAAATCTTGCTACTCAAAAAGAAACCTAACAGAGAGCACTCGTTGCTCAGTTTTTGGCTGATAGTGGCTGATTTTCTAGTATATGAGTTTAAATTGTATAGGATTTAATTATCAAGCTCAGTGAGTCAGAGTATTTTGGAATAATGTGAACGTAACAGTTCCTACTGGATTATTCAATCATAGCAATCATTTTATGTGATGTCCCTTACATGTAAATCTCTACTAGCAGCAGTAGCAGTAGTACTTAATATTTAGTACTTAGTAGTACTTATTTCAGGTTATCCCTTTTTAACCCCTTTTCAAGGGAAATTGAATGTTGGTGCACAGAAAAAGAAAAAAAGCATTTGGTCTGTAAGGTGTAATAAATGTTTACAGTAAAGTATGATAATAATTTTACAGATTATTGTTGTCGTGGGAGGAGGCTGTGGCTCAGGAGACAGAGTGGTAATCTAACAATTGGAAGGTGGGTATTGGCTCCTCCAGTCTGCATGTTGATGTTTCTTTGGGCAACATACTAAACCCCGAGCTGACCCAAATGCATCAATCAGAGTGTGAGCGTATCTGAGAAAAGTTAGAAAAGGTCCTCAGGTATACAAAAAAATGTGTGTGTGATTGGGTGAATGATGTTTGTAGTAAAAAGTCCTCAGTTAGTGTAGAAAAACACTATATAAAAAAGTAAGTAATATGCTGCTTGAATGTCTAAAACAATGATGTCAAAAAATAAGGTTTGCAGACCAGATAGGGCCTGCCAAACAGTGTAATCTGGTCCACTAGATGGATTTGCAAAGAATGGATTGTGTCGCAATAGTGGTTGAGTCATCATCAGTTCTACAGTCTACTTTCTGATAAAGAGATTTCCAATGGCCTACCATAGCACACAGCCACTGAGCTGCATTTCTTTGTAATGGCCATTAATACATATTTGGCTGCTTGTCATCTATTTTGTGTAGAGTTGATTCATTAAGTATGAATGATTTCAGAATGTGCTTCTTTACACTAAAATTAACGGAGAGGGAAGTGTTGTCCTTCATTCACAAGTGGAAAACATTCAAGACAACTGCCAGTCTTCCCAGAAGTGGATGTCCTCGCAAATTCCTCCCAAGATCTCACCACACAGTGCTCGGAGAAATTGTAAAAAAAAAAATCCAAGAGCTACATCTCAGAGGCCTCAAACCGAGACCTGCAGACTGCATCTACAGGCCCATTCTTTCTAAAAGGAACATGGAAACATATGTTTGGCAGTTGGCAGACTGTATAATTACCCTTCCACAACTGTGTTGTTGCCTTTACAGATGTTAAAGCCACACATGTGCTGTCATTTTCTTAGGCTGTTGGACCATAGGCTTCAACTTTACAGCTACGAAAAACATCCATCAACTTGCATTCTTCTCTTAACCTTCAGCTCCACAAACACAAAAGATGACAGAGAGACGGAGACGCTCCATACACGCTGCATAAATATTTTTAGAATCTGCACTGTGGATCATACTGTATAAAAATCTTCAATATGTACTAACAGTACCCAAACTGGTATTATGCTCTTCAGGTGTGATGAAATCTGGCACATTGGAATACATTAGCGATAATGAATTTCCCTGGTCTGTTTTTGCATGGCGAACAGAGCTGGCCAAGGGAAGAAAAGGCAGTGGAGTGATGAAGCTTACAGTTCACTGCATTTCTCTTTTTCCTTTTTATGTGGGAAGTGACACTGTCACGCTCGTGCCTCACTGACAAATGAAAAATATCAGGTTGATGACTACTTTTTTTTTTTTTTCATTTGTTTCTCCACGCTTCCTGTCAAGATTTTGGAGATGTCTTTTCTGAGCCCTTGTGTTCGGTACCTACTCGTTATTACTGCTTCCCCACATTTCCGGAAGATTACAGGTTTCTCATGCAAACAAGACAACAACACAATGCAGACAGACGTGCTAAAAGAAAGAGTGAAGTTAATGGGTGCTCAGCCACACTCAGACAGAAACACAAGCGCCTCAAGTCTGCCATCTATTTTCTCCCTTTTCTCCCTCACAGACACACGCACATGCACACACACGCGTACTGACAGTTGGCCACAGCAGGAAAGCCAGACACACTGGCCCCCAGCTTTTTTCCCTGCTTCAGCCCTGAAAATGCTGAATCAAATATAACGCCATCTCCTTCACAGCGGCCTTGCCCACCACCAAAAAACCCTAATATTTTAAAACCACATGGTTTTTTTCCTAAAGTGTTTTTTACCAAGGGGGTTAGCTCATGCATGAGTATTTGTTTTCCTTTCTACTGTTTGGTGTGAGTGTGCTGTGGATTTGTATGTGTTTGCGCGTGCATGCATATTTTTGTGACAAGGCTATTCATCTCAAACAGTCCCATCTGTGAGCAACAGCCTTGTTTACTTATCCCTCGACCAGAGAGCAGCGGCACTCCTGTCCACAGGTAAGCGTGCAGCCAGAGCCCAGGACAAGCGGGAGGGGTGTGATTCTGTCTTCATCCAGGGATAAATCATCCTTTACACGAGCGCCAAACTTCCAAACCTTTCTCTCTGCTCATGCTGTCTGCTCGTTGCTGCAGAGTCATCCTTTTCCACTCTTCATTTTGCTGCATCGTTTGCCACTTTCTCACTCCAGTTTAATTTACTCATCTTTCCAAAGCAATCTCTTTCACTTCCTCTCAGTCCTCCTCTCTAAGCTCCACCCTCACCCCCTCCTTTTTATACCCTTCGCCATTTTTTACCCCTTCTCTCCTCTCCCACACCTGTTCCTTTGTTCAGTGGCTGTCTAGTTATCTTTCTAAAGCCATCCTTTCCCACACCTAAGCCTTTCTCTCTTTCCTCCTCTCCCTTCACTTACCATTCACTCATCCAACTTGTCTTTCTCATCTGGTGGTCAAAGGCATCTTTCAAAACATAGTCATTTCTTCCCTCAATCTGCTTCTCTTCAGTCTCAGCACTGATTCTCATCAACATATTCTTAGCTCCGTTCTCTCTTTCAGTCCCTGACAGAGGACAGGGAACAGCCGGCACGAGCTGATGGGGTGAAATAGCACCCAGTGATGAATATTCATCTTGTCCCGCCAGTCGCTGTCCCCGGCCGCCGTGTCACAGAGGCCTGCAGAACACAGATGCCACCATGTATTTGTCTCAGCCAAGATGGAACCCACAGGAAGTTTTCTTCTCTTTAAGGCCGATGAGGGAAGAAAGATCAGTGATTCCCACCCATACTAACATCCAACTGATACTTTCAAGCCACTTCAGCTCCATGTTAAAGAGAACTGAAGAATGGGGACACATCCCAGAACCCAGAATCACATATTTAGACAGATTTAAGCAGACAGCTGGAAAAACACTGGATAAATGTTTGCGTATTTTGTTACCAAGTCTTGTTCAAGGACTTTTTATTTCTTTTTTAGGTTACACTTTAATCACAGTGTATGTGATTGCAAATGTAATTTGTACTATTCTGTGCATGTTCTGCCTGTTCCTGTGCTGGTTTTTCCCAGTTACTCTGATTTTCTTCCATAGTCCTAAAACATAAAAATGGGAGCATGAATGAATTGTCTTTCAGGGTTTGTGTATATATATCCATGTGCCCTATCTCCTTCTTAACTGGTGAGCCACTCATTAGAAACTTTACTAATTTGCTAAACAGGGAACAATAGCATGTGATCACAGTCTCCAAATAGTGCTCATAGCCGTGGTTAGTTTTACGAGTGAGTTACAAAAGTTGCGCTGTTTCCTAAACACAAAAGCACAGTCAGTTCATTTTAATATCACGCGCTAGATATCAGCAGTAAATTGCGTGTCGCAAACGTTAATCAGTTTAGTCATCGGATTAAAATATTGCCCTTCCTATATTTTGCACCTTGAGACTGGAACTCTGTCTTTCGATTTTGGATTTTTGTATATATTTTGTTAACTGCACCATAGCCCTGCAAATGCGATGTTAGGTTTTCCATATGTGTTTGTTTCAAGCATGATGTTCAGTGTACATTACCTATAACTTATTTCTGATTTAGGCAAAAATCTATGTCGTAAATTACGACGTAACCAGAAACTTCTTTTAACCCTACGGTATAACATGACGTGGACCTCCCGAGAGATAACTACACATCAACGTGGCCCACAGTCAGTTCAGCACCGTTGATTCCTCCTCTGCATTTCCAGCTACTTTTTGGTTTTTTGAATTTATTAGTGGCAGAATAGCAATCATCGCCTCAGTACAAAGAATAATAATCATAGCGTGTATATAAATATAAGGACTCGAATGTCAGCAGAATCCTGGAGGGAGATTGCTGAAACTACCAAAATGGACATGAGGGAATGCGAAGAAGTGGAAAAACCTGAGAGACTTTTTTAAACAGCTGGCACCACATATGAAACACCATGTGATAATTTACACATAATTACACACAAGCATAAATGTGGGCAATGACGTGGGCCAGTTATGTAGCTCACTAAAGTCTGTATCTGTGACAGAACTTGAAAAAGCGCTGTAGGCCTATGTAATAATATAGACTTATTAATGTTAATCAGATTTTATAACTTCTTGTTTCTCTATCTTTCTTTCTTCCTTTTTTTGCAGTAAGAGATTATAATCAACAATCAGTCTTTCTCAGAAATCAACAACCTTTATTTCCTGCTCACGTTCATTGTTTTTCCTCCAGGCATCTTATTTAGATGACTGATTTTTTGACTTTTGTGGCTTCTTAGACTTTGAAATGAAGCAAGGTGCTTTTTTTTTTTTAAATTGAGCATGAAAACAACTGTGTAAACATATGAAGAAAAAAACACTGTATCCCTGTATCAGAATGTATCAAAATGTAATTCAGTGACACTATAACAGGCTTGGCAAATACGTCAGGATGTGCATGAAGCAACTGAAGCTTCTTCTCTGCTGTGGTGACTAAAAGTAGCAGCAGACAAAAGCGTCAGATCCATGTGGAGAGATTAAGGGACTATAACAGTATGTCCTCACCAAAAATATGACATTTTTCCATTACCCTTTTTTTTTTCACATTGACGTTCACTTTCTATGGTTTGACTGGAGCCTGTTTTTATTTTGTTTTTAAGCCTTTTCTTTTGCATCTGGAAAACAGAACTTGGCAGGAAAATTAGAGACATCAGCTCTAATGTGTATTTTCTGTCAGTGTTCTTGAATGTATTTTTAAATCGGGTAAGTAGAGATATAAACCTAACATTAACTACTCACCCCTTGTGAACGCTTACACTTTTACAAATTTTCACATTACAAAGTGCTTACAGTTTCCCCAAATACTGTGCAGTATGTCATAACAAAAAAAAAACAATAAACGACACGAGGTAAAAAGAAAATACTTTGATAAGTAACTGTCTGATGTTTAACTGTAAGGAAAAGCGATGCCATCTTGGTCCTTGTGGCATCACAAACCCGTTGCTTGTACTCACTGTTCTGATGATATAGTGACACTTGAAGGGTACTTAAAATCAATCTTTGCCTTTGATCGTATTCCCTGCCTTAGTGGACCAAAGCGGTATTATTTTCCTTTAATAGTGCTGCAAATTTTAAACACTTGCTTTGAGACCCTGCTTCAGACTCACAGATGATTTTCTCTGAAGGCTCCCTGTAAAATGTAGAAGAAAAATAAGGCTAATGGATTAAAAGAGAGCGGGGTCAGATGGGGCGAATATGCCGACATGATTGGGGTTCCTGCCCAATTAACTGGAGATCACTTAAATGGTTGGCGAGCTGAAGAGGTCATTATCCTGAAGAGCTCTAAAGAAACCCATTAGGCCTTTTCAAAGCTGGACCCATGACTCTCCCACTTTAGTTTTACATTTCTCCAACAAAGAAAACACATGGCTGATTCTGCTTTATGGAGGCTGTTGTCCTTTTTTTTCTTTTTTGTTAAATTCTTTACCTTGATTGAATCTAAGGAACAGATGCAGTCATGCGTCTCATTGTGTCTGTAAGTTCAATCCTCTACACACTCTATCAGACATTCACTGCTATAAGCTGTGACGCATTGTATAAGCTATAGAGCAACTTTATCCTTTTTACGCCAAGCTAAGCCAAAAGGAAAAAAGACCAAAGAACAAATCAATGTTTTCCACAAACTGAGCACTGCACACAAAACAAATCCAAGAAATATTGACTTTCACGTTAGCCCTGAAAAAGAGATGGTAAACTAAACAAAGTACAAATGTTTCCCTGAACAGCCACAGAAACATGAATTGCAACATCAATATATACAGCTGCAAAGGGACCGGGTGTAAAAGTCTTTTTCAACTGGATTCCACATGCACATTGTGTGGGAATCATTCATTCATGTGCAGCAGCTCTACATAATCACACTTGAACTGTGAACATCACAGCAGCATCTCCTGTATTAGTCATGCAGTCCCACCAGCACGTTAAACATGAAGCAGTCTGTTTCCGCCTCCTCTGAACCCCCATCATCCCTTAACTGACTTCTGAATTAAAACTACATTTATTTAAAAGGGCTTTTTTTTTTTCAAATGATGGCTGTAGAAAGTGGTTAAAAGTAGAGCATAAAATTATGATAAGATTGGAAGACCAGGGTATGACTGAATTGTAAGTGTTACTAGTTTCTCACTTTGCTTTTATAGGATGACTCTAATTTACTAAGACTGTTACGCACAATGAAAGTAAAATCAGCAACAGTGATAAACAGCTAAATTAATCTCAGTTACTTTTCATTTCTAAGTGGATTATGTTTCACCTATTTTTGTTCAGCTTATGTACAAATAATCCCCATGAGCCGGGAGCTCATCAGGCTCAAAATGCTCTGTTTCAAACGTTTTTTTTAATATGTTCATCTCACACTTTGGGAACCTGTGGACTATGATATTATTACCTTTATTTAAGTGCATAATTACTTAGAGAAAGCTTGATGCCAAATTAGTCAAGAAAAAAAGGAGGAGCACAATTACCTTGAAACAGTTTCAGCAGATACAGTCATGCGAAAGAAACAAGAGTTTCACAGGACTTGATGCAGTGTTGCGGATAACTAAGTAGACTCTAAGAGTCAGTAGCATGTAGAGCCACCTTTATCAGCAATTACGAGAAGTAATTATTTTCTGCATGACTTGATCAGTCTCTCATATTATTGTGGAAGAATTTTGGCCCACTCGTCATGTTGTTTCATTTTGTTGCAAGTTTATGCATTCATTTATGCACAGCTCTCTTAGGATCCTACCACAGCTTTTCAGATTGGGGTCTGGACTTTGACTGGGCCATTGCAAAATCTTGATTCTTTTCTTTTTTTCAGTCATTCTGTTGGAGATTTGCTGCTGTTGCATGACTCAGTTTCAGCCACTCTTCAGCTCTTGGAGGAATCTAGAACAAGTTGGTACACAGAGTTCGTGGTTGACTCAATGACTAGAAGGTGTCCAGGTCCTGTGGCTGCAGAACAAAGTCAAATCAGCATCCTTTCCCTCCCCATTTTGCTTGACAGTTGGTATGAGGTGTTCACGGTGATATGCAGGGATGGGAATTGAGACCCGGTTCTGTTAAGTTCAGTTCCTTGGAACTGTCAGTCTGCCTTCCTGTCAATCCTACAATCCACGTGTGCTTGCACTTCAGTCAGCTGATTTCAGTTCTTGTGCCAGAAGAGGAAATTAGCGGCACAGTCTACAGCGTTGAGATTGGTATTTTATTTATATCTTATGCCACAAAAGGACACGAGCACAATGGTGAAGTGGTAAACTGTATCCAGAACAGAAACAGCTGCATTATGCTGCTAACACAACTTCAAGCATGCAAGCATCTGCACAGGCAGCATTCTAATACTAAGCTAGCAAAGAAAGCAAGAGTGACGTTAAAGCTGAGTGAATGCCAACTCCAGCCCAGCAGCCAGAACCTGAACTTCAACAGATATCAAAAGCACTGATGAGCAGTGAGGCTGCAGCCTCTGTTTCTATCGGTTTCTAAAGTAGAATCACCATGGCGATCGCTTTAAAGTCTCTGCGCTGGTTTTCATCTTTGCTTTGTGTTGTCAGCTTTGTGTTCATACCTAAATACTAAGAGAAAGATCATTGTGTGTCCTCATTAGAATAGGGGTTTGTGTTGGTGTGTGGGACCACGCAGCATGCAATTAATTTGCAAAAATGCCTTTGATCTGCTGCTTAGCGATAGTGGTGAATCTCAAAGGGGAGCCAGTGGGATCCAGTGAGAATCGGATAAGAAAATCGATAATGGAACCGGAATCGCAAAATTCTTATCAATTCCCATCCCTACTGATATGCTAGCATGTGGTGTTGTTCATTATGAGCAAACATCTCCATTTTGGTCATGTCTACCCAAGGGACATTATTCCAGAAGCCTTGTGGTTTGTTCAAATACAATTTTGCAAACCTAAGCTGTGCTGTCATGTTCTTTTCAGAGAGAAGAGACTGTCTCCTGGCAAACACTTCAAACAAGCCTTACTTGTTCAGTCTTTTCTCATTTCATTGAATCTTCTAAAACCTTTTTTTTTTCACACAACTGGATAGAAATTTTGCATATGCTCTATCAGGTCCTTGCTATCTTTTCGGGCGCAAAAATCTACTTTACTCCCTTGCATCTCTTGCCAGGTGTGCAGCGTGGCCTCTTGTAGAATTCGCTCTGCTGGTGATGAAAAAGAGCATAACTTATTACTACTAATGAACTGCTCATTTGTAATGGTGGTACATAATGGTGATGAGCAACAGGAGTTCGTAGTTTTTCCCACCTTTTTATTCCTAACCACATCTCCTGCAGCACAGCCCCGGTAGAGACATTGCCATATGACCTAATTATCTCTCATTAGTGGCCTCAGTAATTACAGGCCCTTTTACAGCTCCATCTCCACTGTCTCACATAGGAGGGGATTTCAATTAGGCTTGCCTTGCAGCTCTGCCTGCCTTACTTTCACAGCTAAGCCACACTGTCACCTGTGTAGCCAAGCATAGCCAAGCGGTATGCAGCCCAGTGCTCACAGAAAGCTCCCAGCAAGTGTTTCTGCATCTGAGTTTTATTCATTCCATATCATACTCCCATCAATGAGACATGACAACAAGACAGCTTGAGGAGGTATCTTCTTTCACTGAAGAGAAAAATAACCTTTTATGCCATCTTCGTCAAATAGCACATCATGAAAAATACATAAGAAACAAACTATGTATTGCAGCAGATCTGCCTGTCACAGGTAAATAGCATGTGATATGCAAAATCTCAGACATCTGAGTGACCGAAAATGCCTCCATCAAGCCAGATTCGTCAAACATAACTAGAAGGGGAGAAAAGAAGATTGAATCAGCGGCCCTTATGTTATTCAGCTAAAAGCACAGTCAGATTCATAAGTTAGGAAAGCGGGGCGGTGGGGTATGAACAGGAGGAGGCCTGAAATTGTTGAGTGGAGGCGAGGAATAGTGCTGCACACACCCCTTCCCCCTACTCATGCTTATCATTTAACTCTCACTCCAACCCCAGCGCCAAATCATTCACCCTAATTAAAAGGCCAACGAGGAACACCAATCAATACTGCAGAGGGATAATTAACCCCTTGTGTTCTCAATTGTCTCTACAAAGGTGAAATTGAAATTGATTGAGATTCCCTTTTGTTGGCTAATTGTTGCCCTCAGCTGGGTGAAAGAGTGTCTGCTAATAGTGCGTGTGCTGCTATCAGGAGCAAGTGGCATCAATGCCGGTTGCAGCAAAGAAGCTTCATGACTCCAGTAGTGCTCCAGTTGAAGGGTTGCTTTTATTTTGAAAAAGCATTCCTCCAAAATGGAAAGTACCCACTTCGAAAAGGAAACACTGCAAAGGAAAAGGATGAGTTTTATTACTTAATGAAGCATACAGTATTACCCTTAAGCCTGCTTACCTTTTTACATATGTGCATCAATGCTGTGTGATACTGAAAATTTTGGTGTTGATCCAATACCAAGGAAATACAAGGACAATAGTGCCAATACTGATACCAGTACCGATACTAGCCTATAAAGCCAGTTTATGTAGGAAAGAGTAGTGTGTTATTCTGAACACATTCTAACGACCACAAAATCACTGTGATTTTTACTTTCCACAATAATTAGTTAATGCAACAAAGCACTCCTTTTGTTTTTTTGTAAATGTGTCTGTTTTTAAAGCACTTTGGGGAAACTTCTGTTGTTTAAATGTGCTAAAATAGTTGGAGTCAACACAAAAAGGTTCATACATTTTTCATAGTGCATGTTTGAGGTATTTTTTTTTTCATTTCCAAGAAAAAAAAAAAAGTAACACAATTCAGTGGGCTGCATAATGAACTTAGAGGATAAAAATAGAGGATCGATCACGGTAGTATTGATCCGATACAAATACCAGCATCGATATTGATAGTCTCGATATTTGGATCAATCCGCCCACTTCTAATGTGCATACAAGTCAGAGCACTGCAAGCATGTGTAGGAAAACTGCATTGGCTAGATATACACAACACAATATGCAAACATATTTCAGCAGCCTTTTATTCACGATGGTAAAATAGAACAATTTGTGTGTATGTGTTCCAGAGCAAACTGAGGAAATACAGCATTCTCATATTTTCATCATTTTAACAAGTCCACTCTATTGGCACCATCAGTGACCAGTGGATACTACTGGAGCCACAGAAACCCATTTCTCTTTTCACCACAACTTGAACAATATCTGTCAAGCCCACACTCGGCTCAGCTTCATTTCATTTTCTTTTACCGAGCGTCGAGTCGCCTCAGGTGTCACAACCCCTAGAGAACACTTTGCCCAACAATCCTACTTCCTTTCTGGGCTCTTTTTCTCATCTGTTCTAAACCAACCACCTTTTTGCACCTGTGTCCATCTATCCTCGGCAACTAAAGGCTATCCCTGCACATTATTAACCATATTTGTTCTGGCCTCATTTTACCTCTAAAGTTTGGGTTGTTTTTACCAACCTAGTCCACCATGATTTACACTGAAGTCAAATGACAGACATTTCTTTCTTCTTCAGTATGGGACTTCCTACTTTAGGGGCAGTGAATTGTACATACATGATCCCAGTAATAAAATTAGAAAATAGGGCAAGTCTGTAATTTCATTAGGGAGGTTAGGATGAAAGGTGTTCCTGCGCCCCAGCTCGCTGAATGAGGCTGAGCTGCAGGAACACAGAATTATTCCCATAATTCATTTTCTGGGACAGCTGAAGCTTGTGTTAGCACACACTTAAACACCAAAACTCTCATACTTTTACCATGATCTGGATCGGTGTGGAAGTTTGGGCTCAACCGTTTCTGCTATACACATAATATCCACAAAATCTCGTCATGGTTGACAGATTATTAAATGCAAAACATTAAAAAAAAAAAAATACACATAAAAGTTTGTTCCAATAATTACATTTGTGTGAGAGAATTTCAAAGTTGGAACAACACAAGAAAAGTTTTCATTTCACTCACAGAGGTCATCAGTTTTCTCATATGAAGATGTTTTGAAATAAAAATGTTTAGATGCATTCATCTTTTGAGATGCCCACAGGCAAAGTGAACCAAAAGCTGAACATAAACAGTAAGTAAGAAGAATCAGCATGAATGACATGTGGATTTACTTTCTGTAATTAAAGACATTAACATTAGTCATCAATACAACAGAAAATATTTGAATCAGAGATGCAGAGTCTCTCAAGGTTTTTAATGTGGCAATCACCTGACTACGTTTTCTCTCTGAGAATGAGTCAGCAGTGAAAAACAGTCCGGTCTGAAAAGACATCAGACTTCAGGCAGGTATAGCTTTGAAACCTGCTGTAATGAGCTGTGACAGTTGGAAAGCCATGGACAGAAATTTCCCTCATTAGCACTGAGAGTAAAGACCAGCTAGTTATTAAATATTGCTTTCTATTCTGGGCAGGACAAGGTAATTTGGGGTTGATGCATGCCACCCTCATTGTAGGTACATATAAATCCATCCCTGCTGCAGGGGAAACAATTTTAAGAAAGAAAAAAACTGTGAAAACATAGCTTACCTGGTCATCATTCCTCCACTGTCACTTTGTCTATAACGGCTGTGCTAGATCAGAAATATCAGTTTTGTTCCAACAAAACAAAAAGTCTCATTGGTGTTGCAACACCCCTGTTGGAGGGGAAGCTATTATTTCACAAAGATCAGGACAAGGAAAAGCAGATCCTTGAAGATATATGCTGCAATCTTATTAGCATTAGGTAATGAAGGTAATGATGCATAATTATTTGTATTTCAGCAGAATTTTTGAAGCTCAATAAGCCTGTCTTCACAGTTTGGGGCCAGAGCCTTCCAGGTAAGAGAGGCGGACTCTGGGGAGTGGGCAGCTCTCTAACAGTTGAAACCGATAAAGGGATCAAGGCGGGATAAGGGTAGGGATAAAAGTAGCTAAACAGAGATGGGAGAGGAAAAATTAATTGCGATTCTCTGGAGACATGGAGTGGTGGACAGACAACCTCTGGAAATCCTAAAACAGGATGGGGAGTCACAAAGGACTGCGGGGGGTGGGGGGCAGGGGGG
>VVHJ01015253.1:19779-55964 GCA_015107715.1 Tylochromis polylepis | reverse complement strand
TACCTCTGACCCACGGTTTCCTGTAGGTGTCTTCAAGCAGCTTTCCACTGTGTGGGTACAGGTCACTGGCACCTGTCAGGTAAGGTGTTGGCAGAGCCAGCAGGTTCATCATGACTTTCAGACTGGTGCTGGCCTGAAATAAACACACAAAGAATCAGAACAACAAGCTTTTAACGAGATACTCCGCGTAAAATGAATAAGCTCACCTCAAAAACATAGTCAAGAGCTTTATATCTGATAGCAGTGAAGACTTCAGTCTGGGCACAGTTGTCCTTTTCTGGCCTGTACACACAAAGAAGGAGATTTTCAGGTAACATGTCTGCACGTCAGCATCTTACATCACACCAACTAACTTAATGTCTCACGCTGTAAACAAATATCTTTATGTAAACGGATAAAAATAAATGTCACACAGAAATCTTTCAAGTTTATTAGCTTGCTTAGCTAGCAAGTATCGTACGTTAGCTAGGTTTTAAAGTAAGGTGTTTTCTACACTTTTTAACTCTAAAATTAAAGCTTTAAACATGAAAACCTGACAAAAAATGTAAATAAAAGCACTGTGTGTTTGAGTAACAGCAAACTTACATGACGTGATTAAGTTTTAATCTTGTGCCGCTGTAGTGTCCAAGATCGTTTATTCAAGATGCATTAACGGGTCACCAATAGGTGAAACATTCACGCATGCGCTCTGAGACTTGTAACCAGTAAAAAATGTGTGGATTGTATTTGTCCGAAAAATGAGAAAACCTGAAATATTCCTGGCACCACAACAAGCTCTTTGTCAATCCTGGAAAAGCCTCCACTTAAGTTATAGACCCATGGACACAAATATTTAATGGACCCTGGCCAACGTTTTTTTCTGTGGTTGTGTGGAGAATATACGGCAAGACGTAATGTCCAACATAGGCCATCAGAGGCGCTAGAATTAAAATTACCAATTACAAAATTATACGCAGACACTACTACTATTACTACTATACTCAACTAAAGGATTTTTGGTCTGATAAAGGAAGATTAACTCGTTTCTACAGTATAATGGTCCACGAGGCTTTCCTTTCTTTTTGGTGATGAAGCATTTCTATCTCAGGATGTCACCAGATTTCAGTTTAGGTCAGTGCTGACAGGCCTCATTATGGCAGACACAGAAGGGTTAAATTTATGTGTCGAAACGCCCTTTAAATCCCCCCACAGACTGAACAAAATAAAAGGTCAATTTAAAAGTCTTACATTATTTGTTCCAGCATAAAGCCAGTCCACTATGGATAACATCAACTAAGATGTTGACTATGGACTGATTTTAATCACTTAAATTACAGAGGACCATAAATAAAGCTCACTGTAATGCATATTTCATTATTTTCTCAACATGGTATTTGTGTAAATGTGCCATGTTGTGACACAATACAAATTTTTTCTATATTTAAATATGGGAAAACAGGGTTGGAATGTTTCCATACAAATCGACACAATAACAGTTATAGTGTAATAATGAGCTGAATGGCTTCTGTGTTTTCTGCTTTTCAATTGCATGGACACCCTACTTTTCACCACAGGAGGGCGCTCTTCACCAGTCAACATCAGCCAAAGAAGTACAATTACCAATGCGGTTCTTCTATAGGCCTACAAGATATGGGCCCTCAGGTTTTCAGTTTCCAAACATGTGATGATTTTCGATCTTACAGACAAGAAAAGAAGGAGAAGAAAAGAACAGAAAGTGAAACAAACAGCGAGGTTTTTCCATCCTCTCTATTATCTTTCCTCTCATTAGAAAAAATGGGTGTGGACAGTTTTATCTTTGTGTTGTCTCTTCTGTGAGCTTGTATGTCTTCTGTGTAACCTGATTGGATAAACTGAATGTTATTAAACGCTTAAAGGTTTATGTCTGGACTTCACTAGTTTCTCATCAAGGTGACAAAATACCAGCATGCTTTACAGGCTTCGCTATAAGACAGCAGATTCTGGCGATGTGTGCTTTCACACAGGAGTGATAACATATAGAAAATTCACACTGACATGAAACTGCGCTAAATGTGAGCTGGTGTTTGTCTCGTTTTCTGGATTACTGCCTTGGAAAACACTCAGGTATTCACAGAATAAATTGAGTGTGCCTCCGTGATTTAAAACATACAATATAAACAACTTTAATACAAGGCATGAGTATTTATATAATTTCTAGTTAGAGTCAACTGTATTAATAATTATGGAAACTAAACTAGTAAATATCATAGCTTTATATAGTTGTGTGTTATGTAGTGTGGCTCCACGTGGTGGCAAACTGGCTGAGCAAGGAAGATATTAGACTGTGAGACTTCATAAAGATGTGAGAGGGAACAGGAGCGTCAGACAGCTGCTGAACAGACATTCAAACAGTTGCAGCAGAGTTCACGACAGTAGCTGACATCCCCACAGGCCTATCAGACTGATTCATCATAAACACTACTCTTCTTCTGTTGTGTTTTAAACTCTAATTTAATGTTTTATGTAGAGGATGTTTTTTATCCAGTCACACTGTCAGTGTTTAGCTCAGTCTGGTCTCAGCTACTTTATTCATAGTATATCATAGTATATAATTATATGTTTTAACGTTTATCCATTACCTTCAGCTTTTTCAGCAATTTATACAACATATTATGACTCTTTACCCCTTTTATTAAATACGTATAACTTTATTACTATATTTACTTTATAGATATTTATTTCAGATAGCTAATTGTTAATTGGCTGATTGCTTGATAAGATATTTTCGATTTAAACTTAAAAAAAATGTTGCCACATTTATGTAACTATTTAGTTTTTACTTAGTACTTTACTATTCATTTACTTACAACTATTTATGCATCCTGCAGTCTTTTTATGGTTTATCCATACTTCGAAATACATTTTTCCCGCTCCAAACTGTTCATATTCACTAAGTCCTCTAATTATATTGTAATTTAGGGATTTTTTTAGTTAGTTGAGTAATTTTTTTTCTCCCCAGATATTAACCTGGTTACTCTATCACTGGGTTAGGAAATAAAATGACAGCCATACTATCAATGACAGTCAGATTGACTAACTATTTACACAGCCTTACGTTGAAAACAAGTTAAATTGCTTATGACTTGGTAAGGATTATCTGTCATGCTCAGACAGTGTGGAGAGACGAAAACAGAGAATGTATTTAGATCAGGTAAAGTCCAGTGTTGTGCCTCTACAAGACCACAAGACTGCCAAGGCCACATGAGTGTTTTATGGGCGATGCCTGAGTAAATAAGAATGCTCCCAACACTGAATTAAAAGATGACTCCCACTCTCCAGAAGCTTGACAGGAGAGGGATTAGATGATGATGCCAAACACTGCAACAATCACATCCAGTGGTTTTTAAAGAAGATCTGGCTGTTTATTTTCTTTGACTGGAGTCCTAGAACCCCCTCTGTCATAGAGCAGCTGTGAATAATCATCTAAACAACAGAAGAAATCTCTACAGTTTATCAAAAGAAGACTGGTTCATCCAAAACATGTCATTAAAAATAAAGGAAAGTATTATATGTATAGCATGGGGAAAACTCAGGACATTGATGTCCATATGTAGAACATAGAACAGAGGTGTCACAGCAGGTTTTAATTAAAAGTTGTTTTCAGTCTGGGGAGCTTTAAGGGGACTGAATGCTATTTAACACATCACCTCTATCCACACAAAACCCACACCACACACTGGGTGTTTTCCCATCTGACTGTCAGTAAGAAGCCACAACAGTCAATGTGGGTTAAATAACTCACTATTTACAAGACAAGTAGACAGACACTGCTGCAGTGGGAGGCCAACTCAGTCCCCAGAGTTCTTGGCCATAACAGAGCTATTTATGCAGTTTGAGCTTCTGTAGTTTATGTCCAAGCAAAGTTCAGGTAGACTGCAAAAAAACAAAAAGAAAACAGAAATGATTACACCGAACAAACCAAGCACAGAAGGGAGCGGCATCCAGCCAAAAATATGTTGACATGTGAGTGCAGGCAAGTGGAAATTACAGGTGAGATCAAAAGGTTCCCCATCTTCTTCAGAAAAAATGATTGTCCTCCTCAGTGAATGGCTGTAAATGTACAAAGTAATACTGAATGAACTGAATACATTGGTATACATGATATACATTTTTTTAAAGGTGGGCTCTCCCTCATGGTTTTATCCACAATCTACTAATTCCTGCCTCCTTTACTTTGCAAACTGTAAGACGTTATTATTTCATCCTAACGTCTTAGTAAGTTAATCACATTTACTGTTCAAACCAGGCTGTATTTCAGCTTTGCTACGTCTCCATTAAATGTTGCGCTTCAGTTTAGGTGCCATGTTAATCTTAATGCATGTTTATGGCAGCAGGAGGTGTGTGCAAACTCGCTGAATTATAAACCAATTTTGAACTGATTTTATGTGGTTTTACCAGTTTCCTCAATGCCCCCCATGCCAGCCTGTTTTAACAATCCTGGAAACACCCCTGCTCCACACCTGTCAGCAATCCTGACTATTCATTACTTTGTGTCCCAACTGTAACTGGATCTTCCATCCTCTGCCTGGTCCTCAGCGTTCCCATGTTATGTAGAGTGATCACAAGAGCACACATTTTTTGAAATGTATTTAACATTTAAATGAAAACTCCTCCCTCAACACACAAACACCTCTGAGAAAGACAAAATCCTTCAGCGACCAGACAACAAAAACTCAAAGTGGCTAAAATCCCCAAATGACATCCTGACTGCACACGGAGCACTTTGTTTTCACAAAGGAAACAAAAAGAGGAACATTCCACAGTAAAAAAACAAAAACAAAGAAGAAACCTCTGGGTAGACACCCAAGTATCTTTTGCCCAAGTCTCACACACAGCAAAAAAGCCCAAAACAACCTCTGACATGATTCTTACCTGTTCCACTTGTTGCAGTTTGACTGTAGGCTCTTTGTTTCTGCATTGACATCTGACTTGTTCTTACACCACCACAGCACACCACATTAAACACTGCAGGAGCTTGCACTGCCATCTTTTTGTAAGTTTTCACTTTATTGTGAACACAAACGCGCAGAAACACACACACAATGGTCGTTACCCGACACTGCTGGATTCAGGTTTGGTAGTTTCTGCTCTGTTGGTGCAGAATCACGTTTCGTTTTTGTTCCCCGAGTATCAGTCAAAGTTTCTGTTTGAAACAAACCCGGAACACAAAACACATTTTAATCACTGAGTTTTATTGGCACTGTAAAACCGCTTTGGTAGATATGTTTATTTGGATATTAAAAGTACATAACAATACTTTCAGTAGTTTTTCACAGTGGAACTATCACACGATAACAGAGTTGGTACAGTCAGTTTATGAATGACATTATTGACACGGTTAGGACAAATATTTAATTACATTTAGCCTCCAGTAATGATCAAAAGAAAGGGTTTAAAGTTTGGGAAATACTTTCATTTTCACTTTTCACATATATCAAACCTTTATAATCCTGGAAACCACAAAAATACATGATCATTTTTTTCCCTGGATGTTTCATTTTAATGCAGTTTGAGCAAAGTCATCTATGACAGCATAAAGGGAATAACATGTTGTGGCAGATAATTTCCAAAGAAACTTTTCTAACAGCTCAACAAATATCAACACAAACATTTTGCATGCAGTGTGTGTGCGAGCTGAAGGTACAGCTGCCCAGAATGTGAGATAACTTCATTCAGAGATAGAGAACATTGTAAGAAAGACAGGACAGAAGCGGAAAAAGAGGCGTTATATTTAAAGGTAAGGACTGCTCAGTGACATTTGAGAAACTGTAAACTGTTAAGATCACATTTTATGTTATCATTTTTTAATCAAACAGCGGGTCTGTTTATGATGTGTTTTGATAAATTATACGCTTTCATATTTTGAAACATCCTGTGAAACACACCGAGGTAAACTGACGTTGTACGATTCAGAGGTTTTTCAGGGAGTTACATTGATGAATACAGAATATAGATTGGAATTTTGTTTGTACTCTCATATATTTTAATTATTACCACAAGGTTCAGCTAGCTTTGCACAAAAATAGAAATATCCTCCAAAAGTACTTTTAGTATATCTCAGAGCCTGTATTTTTCAGTTTTACTTGAGTAAAAAAAGTTGAATAAGTACTTCAGCTTTTACCGGAGTACTTTTTAAACACAGGTTTCTGTACTTCTATTTACATAAAGAATAATTTTGCCACCTGTGATGATACTGGCAAAACAACATTTTATGTATATTATTTACATAACTGGGTCCTAAATAATAATTTCTTAAAATATTTGAAAATCTTTCATGCTGCAGAACTAGGATATATTAATAATTGCATTTTATTTTAGAAAATAGTGACAAGAAATTGCATTAAAAATGGGTTGACCTTTTCAAAGACATTTTAAGAAAATAAAACTTCATGGACTTGAACTAAAGACTTTCTGAAAAGCATAACAAAGAACATCACAGTGCTTCATTTTCTAAACTGACTGTAACCCTCAGAACTGTGGAAGTGATTATAAATTTTTAGTCAGACTTATTTTAATATTGAAGAAGAAGAATCTGGTCAGCTTTATTGCCATACACTGACAATAACAGTGATATTTAAGATTCATAAATATGTTAATCTTGTGAGGTCTTATTCATCACTGCTGATCACCACAACCCTAACCCTACGGTAGAAGAATATGCCAGTTTTGCTTTTTTTCACAGCTGGAGCCATTCTTTGACTCTTACAGGGTTAATATTAAATAAACTAAATACAGAAGACGATAATGTGATCCACCTTCAGCTAACGCTTTGGATTTATGAAACATTGCTTCTGCACTTTGGCTCATTTTTTGCGTTCCTCGATCTCTTCCACCTCACTGGACTCATCGACTACTTTGCCATTGATCATTGTTTGAGTGACAACTTTCACAATCTTCCTAGTCCTCACATCGGGGTCTTCTGTAACACAGGAGTGAACAAGGGTTAGTCACACTAATGTTGCTAATCTTAAGCCACAGAAAGTGTCATTAACAGTGTAACAACAGTGCAACGCTCGCATAAGAAGTTTATATTGAGGCTACGAAGCCACACTGAGCCCAAGAAAAGGGATTCCTACTTTCCCCGAGTGAGTCATGTGCTATTTTTTAAAAAATTTTTTATCCTGTGTGAGTATCAAGTGAACACATGCTGACAAAAGAGTCTGAATAGCAAAGGAAAGGATCAGAGTTTCCTGCATTGTTGGCTTACTGGAAGAATTTAAGATGACTAAAAATACCCAGCTTTACAAGAGCAGAGTGTGACAGACATAAAGGACAACAGCCTCAAGTCCTTTTTATACAGACTTCTTGTACTGAAACATAGGACCCTTTTGCAGCAGGGATGAATTCTGGCCTCTGGTATGACACTGGATACCATTCAACAATGGTTTTCAAACTTTTTTTTGCCCAGAGCACACCAAAGTTTCGAGGCTCACCTATATTCAGGTGTGTAAAAATAGATTCTGTGGCCTCGATCATGCCTGCTTGAGGATAAGCACACGCACGAGAGCTGCAGAGACTGCTGGTGAGTATGCCTTCCTTTTTACATTGGTTGCATTTGAGTGATGTACATTCATCACCAATGAGGTGAAAACGAGGCTTCGAGCTCCAATTATTTGTTCAAGCAAAGCTTTACTAAAATTTACCAAATAAGAGTGTGTGGCTCAGAGGGACTCCAAGTGGACTGAAAAACAAAAAAAAAGTATGTAATAATAGTGACTAGTCGTCCCATCTCTGCAAGTGATTATACTCAGATTAAAATCCAGTTACGTTGCCCTTAAAACGCATTGTGATTGGTGGATTGTAGTGTGATGGTGTGATGTGTCACAAAACATTTTCAGAAACACGGACATCTGCATCGAGCCAAATTCTCAAATGCTTGCAGACACAGACAGCTGCAGACACCATGGATAAGTATCTATTCTATTCTCTTGTTACAGTTCTATGAAGTCCTCTTGAAGAGCACATTTGTAGTTGGTGCGTTGTATTAAATGGCTGACAACAAGTGTCAGGATCACCATCTGATGACAAGTTACATCACTTTGACCCAAGCAGATCTTAGCACACTTCTGAATGCAAAAACTATAAATATAAAAACCATAACTGTAAGATGAAGGTACTTCTAGCAACCTATTTGTGGCATCTGCTTGTAGTATGACACCCAATTTCTTAGTGTTATTGGTTATATGTGAGGTTTCTTTTGCCTAATAATAAGCTCTACTAGCAAATAAATTATGTTATCAAAGAATTTAACACAAACCATCGACAGCATTCACATTTCTGGTTCAGATTCAGCAGTTTTAAAGCATGTCAACTCTGGCTCAGAAAACTTGTTGGATTTCAAGCACTACTCCAAGACATTATCCAACCTAAACTTGCAGATGACACGCTCAGATTTGCAACAGATTTGTTAAATTTAATAATCTGAACTTACTTTTAAGAGGTGCAGGGGGAGTTTCTTTCACCCTGTAGGACAAAATTATAATCAGTGAAGACAAAGCAGAAAGCAGGTTCAAGCAAATACAGTTCTGCATTGTGGGAAAAACACTTTGCTCTCATGTTTTCTTTTTGTCTAATTATTTATTGCATTTTATATCTATTCTTTCACCGTAGTTTTTGGTATTGTTTGTTACACTTTGTCACTAACATTGATACCAGTTAAGGTTATTAAGCTTGTTAATTAAAACTAAAGTAAAAACTCAAAGTAGATGTGAAAAACATTTTAGTTAATGATTAAAACAATGTTTTAACTAACTGAAACAATTATGCTTAGTTAGTGTGGTAAAAATGTTATTACATCTTGCTTGATGAGGCATTGATGCACATTTTTATTGAGAGTCTGGATATCTACAAGACCGTTAGACAGTTGCTTTAAAAAAGTTACGTGTTTTTATTATCTTACCTGTACTGATTTTTCTCAAATCTGGCCTCAGAGACATGTCCTCCATACAATAACTAAAGACTAAAACTAACACTGAAACTAATAAAAACTAAACACTTTCAAATTCTGAAAACTAAGCTGAAAATAAGTAAATCAACTCTGGAAACTACCTGAAAAGAAACTAATTTAAGAAGAAAAATTCAAAAATGAAATAAAAATACTAATTAGAAAACACAAAGCTATGATAACTCTGATATGAACAATCACAGTGAACTGAATATGAAGCTGCAGCTGCTTCTGGTTAGCTTAGTTTTAACTCTGTCCAAAGTTTAATCTATACAAGCGTGTGTGCACAAGTAAATAACCAAATAAAATATAAGGTGCTAATAAGCTTGAGATTCCTAGTAGGCTGTTTTTTCCCTCTAAATGCTACCCCTGTTTCTAATCTATGCTAATCTAAACAAACTGTGGTCTAAATTTACTGGACAGACACGATAATCTTATTTCTGCTAAAAAAAAAAAAAAATGCCCACATTTCCTTTAATTCAAAGATTAAATAAATGCACAAATGCCTCCTTCTTGTAGAAAGCATGAATAACTACAAGAGTCAGTTGTTGTTGTTTTTTTTATAATTTTCACAAAAAAAAAAAAAAAAAAGCATTTGAAAAAGAAATGATCCTGGGACAGCTGTTATTATGGGACCGTGCATCCTTTAGGTTTAGCTTTCTTTTTCTACTTGCTTACACTTCCTCTCCTTCCAGCAGCCTCCTGTAGGTGGCGATCTCCATCTCCAGGTTCTGCTTGATGCGCAGTAGCTGCTCGTAGTCAGTCTTGTTGCGCTGCATGTCCAAACGCAGCTGAGACAGCTCGTCCTCCAGCTGTGTCAGAATGGCCTGAAGACGGTCCATCTCCACAGAGTACTTATGTCCCGATTCTCCGAGATTTCCCTCTAACACGCTAACCTGTAATCACAGCATACTGATGCTGAATGGCCGCAGCAGATAGCATTTCCTCCTCTGTGTTGCAATGTTCACTAAAGCTGGCTTGAATATTCAGATAGGTCACCACCAAACAAAGCTTCACTCATTCGTACGGATCAACATAGTTGATCAATAGTAAAAATTCGCTGTATGCCATCAAGAACTGAGTCTAAGGAACAACTTTTTTTTTTAAAATCCTGAGAAGCACAGATAACAGTCTGAGTGGCAGACATGGTTAAACACATAGTGTCTTTGGAAACGATAACCAAATTTTGAGTTAGTTGCCCAAAATGTCGTCCTTTGCTTACTTAAGATGGTACTGCCCAGTTTGACGTTTTTTTTTAAAAAAAAATAAATTCTTAGTTGCTGTTTTGCAGATAGTAAAATGAAACAATTAATGCTCTAATGTCTGCGTGCTAAAGATGAAGCATCATTAATGAAGATGTTGGCTTAGGGTGAGATTAGAATAGATCTGATAGATTTTTGGGGAATTAATTACAGAGTAATCACAAATAACAAAATAACAAAACAGCCGTTTTAAAATTTAAAACTGCATTAACATTTTTAATTTCTTTTGCTCTTAATGGCATATACAGTCACTGCATTGGTCATCTGTTGTGCAAACAGTGATTCTCGACAATCAAACAAATTTTTTAAAATTTCAAATTTTTTAATTCCACGTTATTCTTAATTTTCTGACTTTCTTTTAATCTATAACTGTTAAATCTCATCGGCAGTGGAAATAGCTAAAATGGGGCACTGGCTATAAGAAGCTGAAATGAAATTGTTACTGTGAAGGATACTCTGCACCAAGAAGCAAATCTTTAGGAGATTAAAATGAATCAACTAAACATAAAGAAGGATCAAAGCTGTGTTAAAGGTTTGGGTGTGCCAAAAAAAGCTTTTCACATTTCAAAACACAGTATAGCAGTCTTAATTTTGGGAATGGCTGAAAAAAAGTTGTAAATTTATAAGCCTGATACTGCTGACCTGGGGGCATATAGTCTTAATGTAACAGCAGAAACTTTGAGGATGAAGGTAAGCACAGTGAGGGTAAAATGTTAAAGCATCCAGATTAACTCACTGTTCACATGGACCATAAAGAGTGTCACCACTGTCAGACAATCAGTCAAAAGATTGCTGCTTTGTAAGTTTACCTATTAAGAAGTTTTCCTGTCAGCACTATAATATGTCTGCATTCATTACTGTGTGATCCGGTTAAGCAAATATCTGAGAGCTATATTTGCCTCCAGTGAACATGTCTGTGTGCTGTATGCTAGTTCTGAGTTGACATGCAGTGGAGAAAATGACAAAACACCAGGTTTTCGTGTCTTGTCACACTGACTGATTATAGAAGCATTATTAACTTGCTGTGTACATTGTATCTATACAGCAGCAGCTCTTCGCCGATAAAAAGAAGGCAGCTGTTACCTATAGCGAGTCTCGACAAGTGTGCGGGGGAGGATGTGAGGATGGGGTGAGGACCAATTATTCATGTGCCATCATACAGGATTTCTAATGTCTCCATCTCACAGAAACCTCAATGCTGAAGAGGGTAAGCAGATAAAAAAGGCAGTGATTCACGTGTCTATGAACAAACTGTACCGGTACCTGTTTACGAACACTCTCAAGCTCAACTTCCAGAGCCTGAAGGAAACGCCGCCTCTCACTGAGCTCACTTTGGGCACAACGCAGAGCCTCGTTGCTTTCTTTGACCTCCGACTGTACTGCCTCTAACTGTAAACACATAACAAAATAATATTCAAAACAATTCACCACAGCACTCGTCTCAGGGTGCTTTATACTATAAAGTAAAGACCCGACAACATTAGACAGAGAACCCCTATAATCAGGCAATCCCCTATGAGCAAGCACTTGGAGACACTGAGGAGGAAGAATGTGCTTTAACAGGAAGACACCAGAACCAGGATCAGGGCGGAGCAGTTATCTGCTAAAACTGGTTTGCTGATGACAGAGAAGAAAAGGGAAAAGAAAGTTAATGTAGTAGCATAAAAATGCTTGATGAGTAACAAGAGGTGAAGTACTTGATTACTTTCTAGCTGAGCTGGATAACTAAGCAATGGTTCAGGTTAACCTGATTCAGCGCTAACTATAAGCCAAAAACGAAAGTCTGAAGCCTAATCTTAGTTCCTAATTGAATCTAGTTAGGGAGGTGGTTATGGTAGCTGAAGGCTTTGCTTCCAGTTCTATTTGAAGAAACTTGGACCCTTCAAGACTTTCTATGCAGGAAGGAGGATTTTAAATTAAATTATGAGTTTAACAGGATGCCAGTGAACAAACAAGGGACAAATGTGATCTCTCGCTCTCACTCTCCCTCTTTCTCTATTCACTGCAACAATTTGGACCAACTGACAGCTTTTGAGGGAGTTTTTAGGACATGCTGATAAAAAGGAATGACAATAGTCCCGACTAGCAGTAACCAATGCATGGTCTAGTCTTTTAGGTTCACTCTGCAACTGGATGTTTCTAATTTTGACAATATTGCAGAGATGAAAGAAAGCAGTCCTATATATTTATTTACTGTGGGGAAAAGACAGAAGAACAAGAGCTGGTTTGTGCAGTTACACACCTTCTTTAGGTACCAAGACTCGGCCTCCTCCTTGTTCTTGCGAACAATACCCTCATATTGGACCCTGAGTTCAGCCAAAATGGCCCCAAGATCAGGACTGTGAGCTGCATCCACCTCTACGTTCACCTGCTCATTGTCCAGACGGGCCTTCAGGGAGTTCATTTCCTGCAGACATTTAAAGAAGGAATGGAAAAAAAAACCCAAAAAACAAACAGTTTAATGGTGCAGCATCTTACTGTAGATGCACTGTAATGTAAATCACGGTTATAACAGAAATATTTTGATGTAAAAACACAGCTGAAGAGCCACAGTGGGTCCTAACATTTGACTCGACTTGTATGCTTTACTTACTGTTAGCGCACACAAAGCACACTGACAAGACAACCTGTGCTGTACTTTGTTTTTGAGATTTGTGTTTAACTTAAACTTTTCTTCTCCACCTTTTAATCCACCAACTTCAACTTCTAGTGGTTTTAGTACACTTAGTACTGCCTGTTGACACAGACACTGAGAAAACAAAAAGAAGTTGTGTGCTAAAAGAGCTGATCTATTAAAAGAAAACCATTAACATTGTTGACATTTGTTTGTTTGCATTTAGTCATTTAAATGCCTCTGGTGGATTAAGCTTGTAAACTGAGATGTTCAGGGACCAGTGCTGAAATTTAGAATAGGTCTGATGTTCAGATGAAAAAAGCCTGTTGAGCCTGCTCTTTTTGTTTGTTTGTTTGTTTTTTATAAAGGAGGAGCTTTGAGGCTTCCTTTTATCTGGCGTGAGACTGTTTCAGAAGCGTGAAAGTCATGCCATCAGCGTGAGAGTTGGTAAACCTGCTTTAACACCATCCACGTTGTCTAATTGGCTGTTTGTTTTTAACGAGCTAACCTATTGCTACAGCGGATGTAGGTTAGAGTCAATCAAAACTCTAATGTACTTTGTCAAATTAGCTTTACAAGTGTTCGACTTTAGTGTAAACTTTGTAATGCAGATGCTATTCAGCAGTGAACTCCTAAAAGCTGTTAAACTGGTGCACAGCATTGCCAAAACCACACCCCATCTCCATCATTGTTAAGTAGCTTCTACCCCTGTTGTCATGATCCTGGGTCTTTAACTCAGCCTTTTCTCTGTTTGGAAAATTGTTTGTTAATTTAAGATTCTGATTTTGAGATTGTTGTTCCAGGTTTTGATTCTCATTGTAGTTGTAATCCCTTTGTTTTTTTTAATTAATTCTGGATTTCCTGTTTGGTTTCCCTCTGTGTTTAGTATTTGTATTCTCAGGTCTTAGTTTTGCTGTCTAAGTTTGCTCATATTCACGCCTCCCCTGTGTTCCCTGTGACTTCTTGTGTATGTATGTGTTGTCTCAGTCATCCCTTGCCCTTTATCACATTCTCCCTCATGGATGTGTCCTTCCTCGTGTATTTCCCCAGAAGAGTTGTACATTCAGCACTTGACCTGCTGCTCTCTGTTTAGTTAAGAGCTGTGCAATAAAGTTGCTCTTGAATTTTAGTTCTCGTCCTCCTACCTTTGCCTACCTTGACACCCGTAATAACATCAGCTACATGTGCAGGACTAATGCCACAAAATCAGCTCAGCTTTCCCATCACAGAAACTGAGCTTCACAGCTCTCCGCTAACTATTTTATGCTACCATTTTTCACTTCCTTTTAAATCTTTACAGTAGTTGTAAAGTTTTTATTCACAACATGCAATGCCTCAAGAAAAAGCCAATGCCAAGTGATAATGTTCAGAGGACTAGCCAAATATAATAAGATTTTTTTAAGAAGGAATCCCACAGTGAATTAAAAGTTATTGCTGTATTGTTCATAAAGCTCACAATATAATTAAAGTTTAAATGACTGATCACTGTAGCTCCCTAAAAGAGTGCCACCACAGGTTGTGTGTCGTGGTCAGAGGGCTACATCTACTTCTCTTTTGCTACAAACTAATTTCTGAGGCATTTATATGGTAGCTGCATCAACACACCTTGGGCTTTGTAGTTCTTACGTGCTGCAGCAATTATAAATTATTTGTGTTTTTAAATTCTTGTTTTGAGAAAAATTAGATGTCTTGAAAAATAAAACATAAAAAAGCTGCGCTGTACAGTTATCGTAACACTATAATTACAGTCAGTCGAATTTTATACATTTTTAAAGCAAAATAAAAATTCCCTCCTTGCAAAATTCAGTCTATATCCTGGACACCACACCTGACTGCCTAAACACACATAGACTGTTGCAATAACTGGGCTCACACACTCCTGCTTTGTGTACATTGGAGTTATCGCATTATCTTGAAGCAGTCTGGTTACAAAGATGAAGGGTGTGTCCCTGTATTTATAGTACCATATTTCAGACACTGAACACTGTTTAAACCTTGTGGGAGAAAACACAAACTGACCTGGTGGAAATCTAGTTTACATGAACTTTGTTATGCTGAATTATTTGCATCAAGGTGAAGATTATAATAATGGATATGCAGACACTGTTTAATCTCATGTAACCTTCGTTTTGGCAGCAGTCTCACCTCCTGGTGATTCTTCTTGAGGAAGTAGAGCTCCTCTTTCAGGCTGTCTAGGTCTCCTCGGAGAGTGGCGATGATCTGGTCATGGTCTGACTTTGCTCTCCTCAGAGCCTGACAGTCCCTCTCCACTGACTGGCACAAGGTGGCCTCCGCCTCCCATCTGCAGTAAAAAAAACCCAAATAAACACAACACAACAGCATTAAAGATAAGAATAAATCAAATAAATCTGCTTTCACACATGTGCCGTAGCCCTGCACTTGAGAACAGAAATATCTGATGTAGTCAGGTTGGATATGAGCAATCAACAGAATAACAGCTGTGACTTTATTTCCAAAAGACCCATGTTGTGTTGAAGAGATTTCATATAGCAATTTGTTCCACAATTTTGTGGCAAGTCAGCCAGGTAATTCAATAGGAATACACATATATATTATCCACAATGTTCTGGGAAACGTTAACATTTCTTGAGGAAATGGGGGTAACCAAAAAACAGCAAAAATTAAAGGAACATAATTATACATCTAAAAACTGCTGGTGTGATGGTGTGGGGGTTGGGTAATGCAGAAAGTAATTACAGAAACTACTTTTAACCTGCCAGCTCCTCCTGTACACATTCCCACAACTAGAAATGCTAGTTGTGGGAATGTGTACAGGAGGAGCTGGCAGGTGGCTAGTTCGTGCTGTCTGCACATGTGAGACTTCTGTGGAAAATATCCCAACATGATTCCCTGTAAATTCTCAAAAGTTCACATTAAAAGAATAGAAGGTCATCAGTAAACACGTGCAATATTAGACCAGGTTTATACCTTTTGTGTACATTATTGTCAAATGCTCATTTTCATGAGATCTGAAAAGGTTATTTAATACAATCTTTCTGTACCTATAGAACAAAGGTATTCCTGCTTGTGCATAAAGAAAATGACTTTTGAACAAGTAGCAGAAGTGACACTTCCACGCTATTTTCATTTTTCCTCAAGTACCTCAAGAGGCAACTAACTCTCAAAGTAAATCAGTTCCTGTAAACTCCCACAGTAACGTATTCAACTTTACAACATTAAATAGCAGATTTACAGCCTGGTAACTCATTCATGTGGATACTGGTATTAGGGGTGTTGACATTTTGATTAACAGGCACCTGATAAAGGCAGCTGGAGCTAATGAATAATTCTTCTGCTAATTTGACACTGAGGCCATACAGGAATGGATGCACAAATGTAAAAAATAGCATGCAAACTCCTGCAGAGCTCTGTGTTACTAAGGTCCACACTCAGTTTGCTGTAAATACCATGAATCACTGTCAGCTGACATATTACTCCCTCACATTAGACCACAAAACATACCACCAACACACTGTGAAAAACACCAGCAGCAGGTATTTCCTGACTCTGTCACCTTTAGCTTCACCTTGCCAACTGCAGAATCTCCGGAAGGGGACGATTCTCTTTCTGACCTGCACCATCTATGACATCCTCCACTAACTGACGTCTCCATTGTTCGGTACTTGAGCACCCACCGTGGGAATAAGGCATTTATTTCGCAGTCTGACAGAAAGGTAATTTATTCACACTGCTTTGCAGTCTGGCGCTCCCATGTGAACACTCACAGCCAGGTAAAAGACTTCAGTGTGACACTCACTTGACCCTGAAGTCATCAGCCGCCAGCTTGGCATTATCAATCTCCAGCATTATACGGGCATTCTCCAGCGTCTTCCTTCTCACCTGAGTGGAAGAACACAATGCACAGCAAGTTAAAATCATGTGTAGTTTTAATGTGTCTAGCTTTAACATACATCAAAGATTAATGTGTTAAACTGAGGTCTTCCGCCAGAACTGTACTTCAAATTAGAGAATTCATGACAAGACATCACTCACAAATGTGGAAAAAAAATATCTCAAGAAAAGAAGCCTTAAAATGAACTGTATAGTCTAAAGCACTGGACACTGACCTCCTGTCCAATGGCATGGGCCTGTGCCATCAAGCCCTCAATGTCGTGCCCTTTTGGAGCTCTCTCCAGCATGAGCTGCTTGATCTTCGCCTCCAGTTCAGCATTGGATTTCTCCAGCGACCGCACCTTGTCCAGGTAGTTGGCCAGTCTGTCGTTCAGACCCTGCATGGTCTCCTTCTCGCTGACGCTGAGGCCGTTGATGGAAAGGCTGGAGCCCAGCACGTTGAGGCCATTGCCCAGAGAGAGGGAGCGTGACAGAGACAGAGTGCCGATGGAGGAAAGATTGGAGACAGAGGGTTTGGAGCGGATGCTGCGTCCACTGCCCCTCACAGAGATGTTGGAGAAGGAAGGCTGCCTCACCGAGCGCACAGAGAGAGCAGAGGCCATGGTGTCCACTACAAAGATAGTTAGATGCATTTTGGGTCAATAAGGAAGACTAAAACACAGCTACAAGTCTTTTTATGCCTATCATACACCAGAATACTCTGGTGTATGGATAAAAGTCACGGCACCCTCTCATATCTCAAGATAGTATGTCATTAGGCTATGACATTGTTCAAAGAATGGAGTCACTATTTGCAAGACTATAACTAGTTTCCTTTTGAGATGATTTCCCATCAAGAAGAGAGAACTATTAGAAGACTGATACATGAACAGGCTGTCATGGCCACTTCTGTCTACTTCAGAACACGCAACACTGGTTCGGAAAACAGAGAGAGCACACCTACTGGTTGCTGAAGTCATGTGATTAATCCAACAAGATCAGCCATGTGATTGTGCTTGATGGATTTGATAGATTTGAAACAACTCTGACTGAGTTTTATGATTTTCCACCAAACGGTTACCAAAAATGTGACAATAAATGATTTTCTTGAGATCCTGAAAAACTTAAAAAGTCATTTGAATCACTCTGTAGCATTTTAAAAAAAAATCTTTTCTGTCTCCTTTTTTTTTTCAGGTTTCTGTTCAACATTCAAGGAGGAAATATCACCATTCATATTTCTGACCTACTAAAGAAACATTGTGTTTGAAATACAAGTGCTGAATACCAAGTATCATCACTCTTTCCTTGTCAGAGAGTTATTTAAGAAGAACAGTAATGAGGATCTAGTACATTTCAAGTCTCTGAGAGCTTTACATCATCCAGAAAATTTGTTCCCTATTCAGCTACTTTGAGCTGTAATTTGATGAAGAGGAACAGAGGAAAAGGACCAAAACCTTATTTACCTGGAGCTCAGTTCTTCAGTTGGTCTCTTCTGGTCGCTGATGGTGAGAGTGACTGTTGTTGCTGGAGCAGCTTTCACAGGTGAGTCTGGCTGTAGAGGATCAGCTGTCCTGGCTGGGGAGGAGCCAGTCATGTAACCAGTCCCACAGCAACAAAGAAGAGGATGCAATATGACACCTTGTGGAGGACTGAAAAAAATACAGAGGTGCACATGAGTATAACTGAATCAATGTGTCCTTTCATTTGAGGAAAGAATCGTCTTTTTCTTTCTCTGAAATCAAAATTCTTTTATTGATTAAAAGCATTGTAGTGTACTGTTAATGTCAGTATAGTTTATAGTTTAACCTTGCTTTTTTCAGGTAATATCAGTATATCTAAGATTGATATGCCAAAAAAAAATGTTAAATTGAGAAAGAATGTAATAGTTTGCTGCAGAAAAAAAAGTTGTATTCACTCAATATTGTTACATAAAAAACAAACCAGTCCAACCCAGGATAAAATTTGGCCTTCACTGCTATAGTTGTGCTCACAATAGCTTCCTCAGACTTGATCTGACCTGTCTCTTTCCACAGTGGTTGTATTGAGGGCGGACACAATAGCTTTAGAGTGATGTGAGAAGGCTTCACCTGAGGACAGCCAGCCAGGTTGGGAAGAAACGAGAGGAAACGGGAACAATGAAGAGAGAGAATGAAAAGAAAGTGAAGACCCCTGAGAAATACACAAAGAAATGCAGGGCGTAGGTGTGGATGAACTGGAAACCTGGCTTATATTAACACACCCACACACACACACACACACACACACACATCAACACGCACATGCACCATTTTATAAGGGTGAATTGTCTGGCAGCCCTATTTCCATGTTAGCACACATAATCCCCCTGTTACTGTTGAAAACATGTATGACTTTTGATTTCTTTGGGCTTTATTATGATAAGAAGATCAAATCTCTCAGGGACAGTGACCTGATTTAGTGCTGTATGAATTACATCTCAATGCACCCATCCCCGCCCAGCGCTCCTCTGCATTGGCCGGTTACATTCTGGGACAGCTCATGGTGGAAACTTTCTTTTGTGCTGTTTCTAAGCTAACCGTAAAAGCCACCTATCACCTGTCTGTTTCTACAGGCTGCAGGCACAGTAACATTACTGACTTAAAGGTGTCCAGCTTGGCCCAGAATTAATCAAACAAATGGATAATTAAGTTAAACTAAATGTGGTCTTAACTGCAGGACAAGTGTGTCTGTATCACTGTGTCACTACATCATAATGTAATACAACTGGATGCATACATGTTGTAAAAATACACTTATGTCGATATTCATCACATTTTTCTCATGTCTGTGTTGGGCTCTTTGTTCCTTAGACAAAGGGAAAAAGCCATAAAGCTGATTCTCACAAGGACTAAAGCAAGGATACAGCGCCATCATGTGGCTGAAAACACATACTACAGCATAGAACTTCAGTATTTTTAAAGCTCAAATTTTCAGACACAAGCTACTTGAATCATGATATTATTGAAGAGAGCTGGTATGAAAATTAAAAGTTCTCTAGCAACATAAAGATTTATATTCCAAAATAGTGCAAAACTCTTGAGCTACTTCTGATTTCTTTATGACCCAGACTTTCTTGTAATTTTTTAAGCGGTTTGAGCTGCAGGTCTCTAGGTTTTCTCAAGGGCATTGGCTGCTTGTTCACTCATTTTCACTCCAGTCTTTGTAGCTGACCATTTTCAGAGGAATTATGTTTAAGCTACTTAGCACTGATTTATGAATCTTCAAGCATAAAAAGGAACCAATAACTCAAGGGATGAACCAATGCTGTGTCTATACAAAACAGACAACTTGAGCTATTAGTCCAAAACTAAGGATATCTCAGCATGTTCCTTAAAAAAAATTGAGTAAATATGAGAAATGGAGGTTGTAGGCTTTAAAAAACGCTATCTACAGCAGATGAAAAGTATCTAAAAGTCTTTTCCTTAAGAAATATTGGGTGAAATACAGCAAATCCCTGACACAGGTCCAGTCCAGGTCAGGAGAGAAGTACAACAGTGAGTGTCTAAAACCATCTGTAAAACATGATGGAACCTCTGTCATGGGTTGGGTCTGTATTTCAGCCAGTGGTGTTGGGGATCTCGTCAAAATTAATGGAACTGTGAACAATCTGATCGGCATAGCTTCATTTTTCCCAAACACGCTACTAACGCAGAGTGTTCATAAACGTGGGCATACCAAAGACTGACATTTGAGCTTGCTAAAAATTGCACAAACTCTGTGTTGGCCTTACTTGGTAAATGGTAAATGGCCTATATTTTGTATAGCGCTTTACTTAGTCCTTAAGGACCCCAAAGCGCTTTACACATTCAGTCATCCACGCACACATTCACACACTGGTGATGGCAAGCTACATTGTAGCCACAGCCACCCTGGGGCGCACTGACAGAGGCGAGGCTGCCGAACACTGGCGCCACCGGGCCCTCTGACCACCACCAGTAGTAGGCAACGGGTGAAGTGTCTTGCCCAAGGACACAACGACCGAGACTGTCCAAGCTGGGGCTCGAACCAGCAACCTTCCAATTACAAAATGAACATGCCAACTCTTTGAGCCACGATCGCCCCATGTATTCGCATACATGTATTCCATGTAAGTTTGCACAAGTTTAAATAAATCACTTCAACTATTTCCCATTTTCATATCAAAATATAAAAAAGTTCAAGACAGGTTTAAGCTCAAGACACAGTATCTTTATAACAATATCTTTTGCTATGGCTAATGATTTACGTGGTGTTTCTGTGTAGCTTACAGTACTGAAAAACTGTAGAAGAACTTTGCTTCTTAACTTGCAGACTTTAAATTAGACTGCAGCCAACATAATCCATAAATAATGTATAAAGTGAACTGATTGCACATATTGTCCTCATGCTTTTGATATCTCATGACCTGGAATAAGGACAACTTTAGACTTAGCAGGCATCTCTTTCCACTATGGCAGAAGCTCAAACTGGATACAAAACAAATATAATTTTTTCATGTTTGCTTTCCTATATCTTTATCAGGCCAATATCATGAGACTGATAAATCATTCTGGCTCTGGTGAAGGTGGTAGACTTTATATGATCAAACCTTTAAATGTACTTACTATAAGATACACAAATAAGTGTACTGGGTGTACTTTCATAAAGTTTGTTTTGTTTGTAAAAAGTGAGGAGACAGCATTAAAGCCACTGGTCACTGTGGCCCATTTTAAAGTCTGAAAACTTCATGGGACCCAACAAAACCTTTTTCTGATCACCTCATGAGCTGAAAATGAAGCACTTTCTTCTTTGTGTTTTTATCAACTCACTTATGTAGGAATTTCCATTAAAATAATGATCTCTAATTTTAAAATTGTTTTAATCTTCCACATGCAGTTCTGTTATGGCCCACTAGGGGCCGGCAGGCCACACTTCTGGAGTCACTGCTCTAATAACTTTCTGACAGCCATCAGCAGCAGCCATACGCTACATAACTGACAAAATGGTTGAGTGCAGAGATTAAAAACATTTAGATCTTTGCTGTAATACACTATAATGACTTCTTCTTTACTTAATATCTTAAAATCTGTCCAGGACTGAATTATAGGAGAATATGAAATGTCTGAATGTGTCTGTGGGAACTGTGAGGATGTGAGGAAGCTAAATAATATACAGAATCATTTCATTTAAGCTAGTCTTCATCTGAGAGGGTAAAATGTACTAATTTCCCAGCATTTGCAGCCTTCAGGTGTGCTTTAGTGCCACTGTCTTTATATGACATGCAGCACCGAGGCATATCAGTCTTCAACATGCCTCAGGAGATTGATTCAGAATCTGCTCCAGCTTCTTATAATTCAAACTTAAGTGCAGTGATGTTTCAAAACCAGTTGTCATTTCCCCAAAGTAAACACTATCTGGGAACCTGCTGTGGAGTTCTATGTTTATTTTTGCATGGTGCGTGGTTGGCCGTCAGCCTGGGTGAAGTGAATCATAAGTTTCAGCTATTTCCTTGCCTTTCGTCAGGGCCCCTGCTCTCATGTGCTACTGTAAGAGTTATCGTTTACACAGACAAAAAAAAGGTTCTTTGTTTATTTCTATGACTTTCTACAGCGTGCTGTGCAAAGGCCCAAAATCCAGAGCCAAATAAATTCCTTTTGCTTTGTTTTGACTTTGTTTGGAAACACGATACCAAATACAGTTGTGCAGAGCTTTTATAGCCAGGGTAAAATGGTAGGGCTGTGCAGTATCTATATTTAAACAAAACACTCTAAGCCATAAAGTAAATTCACTGTGGTCCAGTTTTCCTAAAGAAAGGACATTTCACCTAAAAATGCTCACTCATGTAGTGTTAACCATCATGCTGTTTGTCGACGTGGTCTAGCTCTGAAGCCTCAAATAATCCCCTTTTGAGGGACAGATTTAGAGTCTTAGAATGAGAAAAGATGAAATTGTTGATGGTTGATGACATTACATTTAGAAGTGAGGCTTCTGCAAATAAACACCTGTTTTTTGGGGGGAAATTAGCAAAGTCATTGCTGTGTGGCTGACAGCTGGAGGCCTGCAAAAGATGAGAAATGAAAAGAAAGAGAAGGCTATTATAACCAGATCTAGGTTATAGAAAGGCCTGTGAAATTATAAAAAATTTAAAATCAGATACAATTATGGTTTCCAGCAATTATGAAATAAGATAACTGAGGGGAAAAAGGGCATTTTTTTCACTTTCTTACATTTTTTGTTTTTTTGCCATAATTGAGCAGCCCTGGTTACAGGTAATAAAAGCTAATCTAATCTAAAAGCTAATCATGCGTATCCATCTTTAAAAGATATTGGGACTCTTAAATACTCTGCAGCACTTTTGCTAACTAACCAACTATGCTAAGGCTGAGCACTATCAAAAAGTTTAGAACTAAAAATTTGCAATAAATATAGCTAGCAGCAGAGTAGCTAGCAAGCCTATTTTCCTTGCAACTTTATTGACAAAACAACTGATAATAAAATAATAAGAATATAAACTGTTACTATATAAAATATAACAACATAACTAACATAATGCATAACTGAAAATAAATAAATACATACAAAATCACATGATGAAGTTTATTCTCAATTATAGCTGATTACCTGCTTAAGCTAATATTAGCTTAAAATTAACCATTTAAACATGTTAACTGCTGTATAAAGGAAGTAAACCGTGAATGTAATAAAAACTAAATTTGAAGCTTGCTATGCTAAAATGTAAGAAAGGCTACATTTTAGCATAGCAAAGGCTCGTTGACACAAATCAGTCAATCACCAGTCAATCTTCCAGTTGTGGAAGGCAACATTAACTCGAATAACCACTTGTTACAAAAGAGATATGAAGAACAGCATCTCAAAACAAACCTTGAAGCAGATTGGCTGCAGCAGCAGAAAACCACACCATGTGCCACTCTTATCAGCTAATAAGAGGAAACTGAAGCTATAATTCACTGGGGCTTAACAAAATTGGACAATAAAAGATTGGAAAAACACGTTCTGGAGAGTCTCACTTTTGCTGTAACATCCAGATAGTCGGATCAAAATTCAACGTAAACAAAATGAAAGCATGTAAGGGATGTGGACGCATGTGTGGAGGGGGTAGTTTCTTGGAGCACTTTGAGCTTCTTGGTACCTATTGAGCATCATTTAAACTCTCCAGCCTAGTTGAGCGTTGTTGCTGTTATGTCCAGCCCTTTATGACCACAGTATATTTGTCTTCTCATGTTTCCTTCCAGCATGATAATGAACCCTGTCAGATCTCAATCTGGTCACCTTTGGGATGTGGTGGACCTGGAGATTCATATCATGTCTGATGTGAATAATGAGAATCATCATTTGCATTAAATTCACAGTTGATACAGTTTGATTCTATCATGTGAGCACAGTCTAGAGTCTTGTAAGATGTTTGCAAGTAAATAATTTAACTTATAGTGGGTCAAAATGAAAAACAAAGGTTTAAAAATGCTCCATGTAAGAATCGAGAACATAATGAAAGCTCAAACCTGTGATGCCCTGTTTTGCAGCTCCTCATTACCCCTGATCTGAACGGTAGAGAAGGAGAAGCAAAGTTAGAATGACCTTTAGAGCCACAGTAGCAGCCTTAATGGGAAATACATCTGATTGAAATAAACCAGAATGATCTTTTAATATGCTTAGCTGATGTTTTAACCGGGAGATTCTCATGTTGCTCCAAGCTGTAGATGGACATTGACTGTGAGTCACAGAAGACTATGTGTGGGAAAAAATAATTGGAGTGTAATTTCCAGAATAAGAGACATCAGAAAAAAGACTTCTTGCTCTTAGTAACTATGACTGGAAAAAGAAATGTCCTTCTACTGGGACTGAGTTAATAATTACACGATTAAGTACATGAAAAACAGAAAAACATTAATAAAGATATTAGGGATACATGACTGAACAACTTGAGCAGAATCATTTTTTGCATGCACAGAGAAGCTGCATTTATGTGTAACTAAGGAGAAGGGTTCAAAGAAGCAAAGCAGACCCTTATAAACCTTTGGGTACATCTTTCTTCCATGTTTTTACAAACTGATACACAAGACTTAGCCTGTAGCAGTAAATCAAAAGACAACTGAACAAAACTGTACTGACTTTGTTTACAGCCTGATCTGCCCGGCTAGGTCAAGATGTTTTGTCAAGTTTGGATGCTCTAACATAGAGAAATGTCAGAGTCAGTTTTACTCAGAATATTATGGAATAGATATGTGAGTTTTACCACTTGGTTTCATGCATGCACACGGATATCTCCACAACCAAAGTTATTTAATCATTTAACAATCTAGGACACTAGTATTGGTTTACTAAATGGGAACTTCATTAGGGGCACTTTACTAGTACCATATTGGACCCCCTTTTCCCTTCAGCTGCATCAGTTCTTCATGTCACAGATTCAAGAGAGTGCTGGAAACATTCCTCAGGGATCACACAGCTACTGCATTTGGTTGGTTGTATATGAACTTCCCATTTCACCACATACCAAAGGTGCTCTACTGGATTAAGATCTGGTGACTCTGGTGGCTATTTGAGTACAGTTAACTCAGTGACATAAGAAACCAGTTTTAGATGATTTGAGTTTTGTGAAATGATGCATTATCCTGCTGGAAGCAGCCATCAGAAGTGGGTCCACTGATTACAAAGGTATAGGCATGGTCAGGAAATCATTTAAACAAGCTTAGTTGATACTAAAAGACCTAAAGTGTGGCATGAAAAACCACCAGCATCCTGAACCACTGATACCGTGCTTTCATATTGTTTATGCTAAAACTGATCTTACTACGTCACAGCAGAAAGTGAGACTGATCTGATCAGGCAACGATTTTCTTCTATTGATCAGTTTCGGTACGACTATATTGCAGCTTCAGTTTTCTGTACTCAGCTGACAAGAGTGGCACTAGGTGTGCTCTTCTGCTGCTGCAGCCCATCTGCCTCAGGGTTTGATGTGTTGTTCATCCAGAGATGCTCGTCTGCATACCGTGGATGTAACCAGTGGTTATTTGAGTTACTGTGCCTTCCTATCAGTTTGAAGCAGCCGGGCCTTTCTCCTCTCTCCTCTGCCATCATTTTCCCCCAAAGAACTTCTACTCGCTGGATATTTTCTCTTTTTCGGACCATTATTTGCAAAAACTAGAGATGGGTGTGCAGGAAAATCCCAGTTGATCAGCACATTCTGAAATGCTCAGACCTGCCCACCTTGCACAAACGACCATCCCATGTTCAAAGTAAATTAAATCACCTTTGATCCCCATTCTGATGTTCTGTTTGAACTTCAGCAGGTCATCTTGTTCAAGTCTGCACTGGGTTGCTGCTATATGCCTGGCTGATTAGATATTTGCTGTAGCGAACAGCTGAACAGTACTACTAGAGACGTATTACAGCAGTATTATGTACTAATACTGTACGTAATGAAGTAGAGATAAAAGTTGAAATTAGAAAGTTTAGTTTTATACTTAATAGAGCTTCATTGAAACTGAATGAATAGTTAAGGACAAATGATCATCTGAAAATTACCTGGCCTCATGTTGGCCATTTTTTGCCAAATTTCAGTGGCCAAAATATATTTTAGTTTTTTCTGGTTTCAATTAAGAATTGACTTGCTGACTTAGGTGCATGTCATGAAACCAGAGCCCACCAACAATTTTAAGCATCATTTTTTAGTTTCTTGTGACCTAAAATTAGCAAAGTTTGACTACATGTATCTCACATGTAGACCACTGAAGTAAGAAAAACCCCAAAACATCTAGCTTCTTTATTTAAGTATTAGAACTCAGCTATTATCATGTTCATCAGCCATTCAGTTACTTTGTATAGCATCTTCAGTGCAATCAAATAATATAATCTAGTGAAGTAGGAAAAATAACACAAAAAAATGTCTAAGACCCCGCCAGCGTATGGCAGAGTCTGAAAAAAAAAAACTAGAGGAGGAGGAGGGTGCTGATGAAGATGGCTCATGTTGCAATCTTCCACAGAGGTTTTGTTGACTGTTGTGCAGGGGAGAGCTCATCAGCGTGAAGGAGAGAAATGTGAATACGTGGAGACGAGGGGCACTGCAGTGTATCTGCTCATTAGGCGGCCGACGCTGTAATTCAGCGAGCGAGCAGCTCTGCAATCAGGGGCCTATTCATTAGCATGGGGGGCCCGCTTTCATCTGCAACCACTTGAGGCTGCCAATCACAGAGGCGGACGCATGACAGCATGACAAAAATGGGTCGACTTTAGCGTTCAGGGATGCTTGTGCATGGAGAGAGACATGCCTAAACGCTGCCTTAAGCGCTCGCGTGTGAGAGGGGAAGAAATGTGCGTTTTTAACAGTGTAGTGCTGGCAGGTGGCCCAAGCTGTGTCAGCCTGATAATCATCTCTGCTCAGCATGAAGACAGGTTTTGTTCTGAGATTTCACAAGGAGCAGAGTCATTTCAGTGAACAGGTTTCCTCCTGGATTGAATTGATTGAAAGCGATTGATTAGAGGAAAGTTTGATTTAAGCGTAAAGTTTAGGAAAGAACAAAAGCGCTCAAATAATACAGCACTCATATATACATTAAAATCAGCCTAAATGGACACTCCAACACACCTGGCCCAGTCAACATATGGACATCTTTAATTAAATCTCTGAGGAGTATAAAGGAACCATTGTGTGTGTGCGTGTGTGTTTATCTGCTGTCTGCTTAAAGGCAGCAGGGCTCAAATGGACTTTCCTGCTTTTTTTTTTACAAGCAACATCAGGAAGACTGCCGTCAATGGAAAGTATGTCAGTTCACTGATCCCGGTGTTTCTGGATTTTTGTGCAAATAGTTATTTCATTTCACCAGCTATAAAATGCAAAGTACATGACTAGGAATCTAAATAAGCAGTTATTTACCATCCCTAAGTCCTTTAAATGGATCATTCTTTATGCACAGAAAATAGCTTTTCACTTTGATTGTAAACAACTAGCTCAATTTCTGTAGGTGAAGAGTCATCTTCAAAACTTACCACTTATCAGAAAATGTGCTAATGCCATCCTAAATATATCTGTATCTATAAACCACATCAGAAAATAGGTTTAATATGATTAAAAAATCTTGAGTAAATCAACGCACCCTGTTCTTTTTAGCAGTATACTGGTCACATGGTCACACATGTGATCTCTTAGGTGGTTTGTTAAACTCTGCAGAACCTGACAGGGTCTTCTTGAACAGGAATGTGAAATTGCACAGGTGCTACACTCTCAGATTTGCTGTTAAAAAGCTCCCACATTGATCCGGTTTAGAAAATACACATGTAACGATATCCTTTAGCTCCAAGTATCCCATTCACTCTTTGCCATCACAGCGCCTTAAGTGCTGTCAATCAGTATAACAGCTGTAGATAATCTGTGCTAAAAGAGCTCATAAAAGCAGACAAACTGCCCAATCGATGGCCACGCTTCGAGTGAAAACGGCTATAATCGTTTTCTCAGTGGGATTGATCACGTTTCCTGTAAAGTACAGCGTGTAAATTGGAGATGATGTGCAGGTTTGTCGCGGGGTATTGCTCTTAATAACAGGTTACTTTAGGTACTTAGCTTCTGACAGGTGACCTTTAGATTTAGTGGTTTTGAGTGTAAAAATAGTGTCCTCATACAACATCGCATTTTTCTACTCCATCTTTGAGAAGCTGTTGCATTTTCAACCACACACACACACACACACACACACACACACACGTATAAACGCTCTACTCCTTGCTCTTCAAGTCAGCCTGATTGTCTATTATTCAAACACTAAAACCTTCATAAGGGATCTGATACATTTTATTAAACCATGGCCATATTTACAATGTACAGTAACTGAATTTTTCCATTTCAAGACACATTCAAAAGTGCGTTTTAAAAGTGAAGTTTTGCTCTGAATAAATAAGAGTTTCCATTTTCTGACAACAATACAACAACAAACAACAATAAAGCTGCAAATGTGCTCATCACCAGTACAAAATGTAAAAAACAAAAATGCTGAGGTTTTACTGTAACACTGCTAGAACCACTCCTCTTTTCTTCTTTTCTGTAAGCTCATGTTGCAGTAATTAAAATACCTTGTATGAAAGTGAAAACCAATTCCGACTTGATGCAATGTTTCATATCCCGTGGGAAAAAAAAGGAAAATAAAATAAAAGTGGTCTTCTGCATTATAAAAAAAACAAAATAAGGCAAAATGAAAAAGTAACTCCTGTGTTAGCCTGAAGGGTTCACCACAGTTTACTCAGCAGTCTCACAATGAAAAACCCGACTGATTAGAAAACGCAGTCCTGCCGTCACCCGAGGACTTGACTTCCAAACGGAGCAAATTGCTGACAGGGCGTCCCAAAGGACTTTTTTTCCCTCCACAACATCATCATGTCGACGATGGAAAAGTAGACACAGCAAGTCAGCGGCTGATGGGAAGTTGTGGTAAAGAGATGGACGGGTGGGTCAAGTGGCTCGGAGCAGCAAGGACAGAGAAGGGATGAGCTACAAAAGAAAGAGAAACAGCATTGGTTTGGCAAGCAACATGACCACGCTATTATAATTAAGCTGAAGAAAATGCTACTGATTAATACATAAATACTAAAAAGCATCAAAATAATGAGATAAACCACAGAGAAGAAGGCTCAGAGTGTGTTACTGACCCAACAAGTGAATGTTTCAAACTCAAGAAAGGTAGTCGTTATTGAAATAGTTCAAAATCACAAAATATTCCCATATAGGGTGTTAAAACCTACAAAACACACGTTGTATTATTACAGCTTTTTTTTTTTATTATTATAAAAGTGTAACTTCACTGGATGTACTCTGTACCTATAAAATACTTGTTGATACCTACACAGTGTACAGTGGATGTTTTCACCAGCAACATTCTGCACAAGCTGTTCACAAATACCTTCCACCCACCAGCAAATTTGTCCTGTGGTCAGTCAGAGGAACCTGGGCTGGATGGAGGTGAGGTGGGCAGATGTTTAAACTGTCCTCCCAAAAGTGATTAGTTATTTATAGCCTTTTTCTCCCAAACATACACGTTTGTTTAAGTTTTGGCATCCAGTTTTTACATCACCAGTCCCAAACATTATGATTTCTAAATTTTATTTCTTTATAATTGCAGGTTTTTTTTTTCCTATTGTACATATGCAAATATAAAGTAATTTTGACTTTTAACTTTTTTTTTTTTTAACTCAAAACAAACATCTAAGTCTGTCGGGGTTTTTTTTTAATGTGAAGCTATTTTGGGTGCAAATGTTTATAGCTAATGTTTTTGAACATTCACAAGTTCAATACATAAGTTGCACTAGAGTAATCCATAAAAAGTCAGTTAAACACAAAAGAAATTAGGCTCCTTGCTTTTTATGTAGTAATCTTGGCAGTTTTATTACCTTGTGACCACAAAGATTTGCAGGCTAATGTTAAAAAACTTTTTTTTTCTTTACAGTGTTGAAAACCGTCAACATTTTCTGTCTTAACTTATTTTCTAGTACAAATGTTTAAAAAAACAACAACAGTCTAAGCCACATATTATTTCATGGTGCTTGAACAGAAAGTTGTTGGTTTTTTTTACTCAGCTCGTTTAAAAGTTGTATGCAAAGTGTTTCCAGTGAACATTTAAGTACCTTGAACACAAGTGGAATTCACCAGCAATGACTGAAAGTCTGATAAATACATTTTTCTGTTTTGTTACCAGAGATCAAAACAAAAACTCTGGTGAGAAAAAACTAACAAAACCGGGGGGGGGGATCCCTCCTTCACAGTCCTTCAAATTTCCATGTTAGCAGTCAAATGTTTCCATTATATTACTTAAAAGCTTTCTTTAGAGCTCCAACACTGTATGGAAATTTTCATCCTCCACCCCAGAGTAAAACACACTTTATCTCCCATGTAAAACTTATATTGCGAACATGAAATATTTCTAACACTATGTTGCTCCGCCATTATTCACAAGAGGTCACCACAGTGGATGGCTCCCCATATTTGATTTGGCACGATCCCAAAGGGATTTGTGTCTCCTCCAGGTCTCGAACCCGGAATCGTTTGTGTGTTGGGTGAACATGTATGCCACTACAAATATTTTTTTATTCTTATTATTTATCAAACATGGACACATTTAACTTCGCCTTCAATCCACTGCACTATTGTATGTATTATTGTAGGGTCTACCTTACAATATAAAGCGCCTTGAGGTGACTGATGTTGTGATTTGGTGCTGTATAAATAAAATTGAATTGAATTGAATTGAACTATTGTTGGTGGTTCAATAAGTCAAATATAAAAAAAAGAACAGTTAAAATTAAAGTCCTGCATTAAAAATATGGTTAACTAAACAATGCAACAAAAATATTGTTGTATTAATTATTAAAATAAAAGTACTCGTGATCCATAACGTGACACAGCTTCTTCTATATAACATAAGTTAATGACAATCACTGTGAAACTATTATATTAACTACTTGTGGTTTAGCACTGTATAACTGCTATTTTTAATGCACAATCTGTTTCATATGTAAAATAATTACATCTTTCATGATTTTTCTTCCATAAAGGAAGCATGAAGTAGCCTCCTTACATACTTCAAGTTCCTACTTAAGCACTGCACTTGAGTTACTCGGCTTCCACCGCTGCTTAGTTTATGATATAAAAGAGAGATTGAGGTAAAATGTCACATTTAAGCATTGAAAGCTGAATGTTCACCTGCCAGCAGTGAAAAAGGACCCTGTACCAAAGTGGTACTAGCAGGCAGTTAAAGACTTGACACTCACTGTCCAGGTATCCATGCAGGGCCAGCAGGTGTGGTCGGTCTGGGCTGCTGAACGGTGAATAGTGGATATCTTCTGGCAGCGACGGGGGCATCCTGGACAGCGGAGCACTTTGAGAGAAGCTGCTCTGAGGCGGCTGCTTTTTGTGTCGCGCCCGGCAGTTCTGAAACCAAACCTATAAAAAATGTTATTGATCATGTGATAATGCAAAAAGCAGGCGGATATAATCAACAACACCGAGCAGGTCCCGGGTTCATATTCTCCTCACCACACCCCATTAGTTTCTTCATCTTACCCAGGTGATAACTCCAGTTTGATGTGCGAGTGTTTTACTCTGCAGCTTAATGGTGTTAGTGTTTAAACTGGCCATACTGAGAAGTACAACAATTGTAATTGTGTTTTATTGGTCTTAGAGTTGAAATGGAATAATTCCCAGAGGGGTCATGTTTTTAAAGCGGTAACAATGAAAAGAAAGGAAAACTTTCTCAACGATATCGCCTTTTTCTTTTGGAAACCCTTCAAATCAAATACTTTTGGATGAAAATTAAGTCATAATAAGACAAAGCATCATCAGAGGAAATTGCAAGAAAAGCATTGGGAGGTATGAGTCTGTTAGCATGTGAAGTTTTAATGTAAGAATAATGGGCTCACCCTTTTAAAACTCTGGATACTAAACAGACAATAATATACTGTGATTCCTTAGTTTTTTTAACTTATGATCCCAAAAGATCAAGTTACAATCACAAATTTGTGTTGTTAAGTGTGATTATTAACCAGTTTCCAGGAGCCTGAAAAGGCAAAACAATCCTTCTATTCGTTTCTATCACGCTATTATTACATGAAAACTTTTTTTGTTTGATATAACGTAGAACTTGAACTATAGTGTATCACCAGATTTGACCGTTGCCTACCTGTATGACTCGTCTGCTCAGTCCTGTCATTTCTGCCAGCTTCTGCAGTGTCTGAGCATCAGGGTTGTTGTCCTGGGCAAACTGAGTCTGCATCACCTGCGAACACACAAAGCCACACACACACAGAGGGCATGAAATAGCAAGTAACACTGTGCTGCGCGCGCACACACACACACACACACACGCACACACACACACGCACACACGCACACGCAGGCACACACACACACGTATCTGAATGGTGCTCACTTGCAGCTGCTCAGCAGTGAATGATGTCCGTGCCCTCTTGGCTGGTTTTGGTTGGCAGTCCTGATCAGAAGGTAACGCTCCTTCCAGAGTCAGTCCTGTGCCTTAAGATAGACACAGTAATCATTCACTAATTAAAATTCAGTCATCAGAGTGCAAAGTTACACAAAGCAAGTTAAAGGAAAAGAAAATCTTATTACAGTGTCACAAAATGGAAGATTTACTCAGTAACATAATTAAAATGTTTTCTTGCCAGCAGCCGCACTATCCAAAGTATTTACACCATTATGGGATCCATTTGAATCACTGAGAGGACAGCAGAGTGAGAAATGGAGGAATTATTCCTCTAGTTGTCTTTCATCTAAAGTGTCTTATTATTGTTAGCCCTCTGCAAAACTTCTTTTTTTTCCAGGCTCTCTTAACCTCTGCACTCTCTGTTTTCAGACCCTCGCAACTTAATTTTAGTCCAACAAGTTAACAAGGGGGAAATTTAGATAGTCAAAGTGAAGCAAAAGCAATTCGGAAATTTTACACCAGTTATAATAGTGCATCCAAAATCCAAAAACATCAAGAAAAACATTCCTTCCAACTGATTATTTGCATTACATCACTGTTAAAAAGGGCTGAATAGCTCGAGAGCAACTGAAGAAGAAGAGCTTTAGAGCTTGAGCTGCTTCTTCTGTTGCTGAGGCTCAGACCAAGGCTGGATTACAAAACAAGTGAAGTCATAACTGCACAGCGGCCTCAAAAGCCCCCTCGGTGTACTCCAAATTATTTAATTAATAACAAATATGTTTGAAATCTGAACCACTGAACCAGCGTGTCAGCCATGTTGGTTCTTCAATCTTGTAGCCCGATTCTTAAAGCTGTTTGGACCAATTAACACCCCCAAAGACCTTCGTGATCTTATTCCACAAAGGATCGATGATGACTTACTATGAGTAAGACTGATTCTTCTCTCTAATTACAGTTTGTTTAGTTTTTTAAAAAGTCAGAAAAAGGTCCCTCATTAAGCAGTGCAGAACAAATAAAAATCTTCTTATATCTTGTTGTGTTTGACCAACAGTCAAAGACCACAAAAACGATTCATTAACAACAACAACAGCAAAAAATCCCTCAAAATTTCACAACTGGAAATTGTGTATCAGTGAAGTTTTGACATTAATCAGTCATCAAAAATCTGGATTCCAAGTGTGCCTAAGTACAAGCAGGTACTTTCCCCTCAGAGGTTTTAGCTGGTAATCCAACCTCAGACATTCATCTTCAGTATCTGTGAGATTAACTTTCACCGGTTGGGTTACCATTCTCTGCAGCTCTGCGTAGATTGTCTAGCATGATGTCGTAGTGGCTGCGGCAGAGCACCCTGCCCTCCACCAGGCCAAACTCCTCCCCGGTCGACAGCTGCCTCTTGCAGGAGAAACAGGCGAAGCAGGCTAGGTGGTACACGCTGCCCCGAGCCCGTCGCACCCAGTCACTGGCGTACACCTGTCGGCCACACTGGGCGCACTTAGTGCCGAACCTACTGTGAAGAAGGAAAGGCACGAGCAGGTGAAGGCTGGCTGCAGGTTATAGAGTTCAAGAAGGGATGTTCTGGTGTCCAACCAAACTCTATTCTATATTTGTTCAATTTTATTAACACACAGTAAGACTAAAAAACAGTTTGACTAAACAGAACAGTAAACCATGAAATAATTAGTTTTACTGTTTTGTACAACATCTGTGCAGAGGAGTCGTATTACTGATACGATCTGGCATCATCTGCTCTCAATAAAGCTTTAGTTTTTGAACATGACTTATCTTAGAGTGATACAACATCTCTGTTTGGGGTAATTAAACATTGCACACAAACTACAGATTGTTTGTCCACCAAATACAATCTGCATGTAGCCTGAAAAGTACAACCCAGGACAAAAACAACGATTCAGTATGATCTCACTGAGTGTATGAACATGTCTGGTGCAGAAAGAAAAGCCAGTGAGATTTTGGAAAACTGGAACCGCGAAAAGTGAAAGGTGGAGGCATTCTTCCCACCAGTGGAAACTAAATGTCCTACGCAGAGATTTCTGTGAGTCACTCGGTTTGTAGTAACTGGACTGAGGAATAAGTGAGTGTGAGATAATGAGTGTCCTCTGTCTCTTTGAGTGATTTGTGAGCAGGCAGTGGCAACAGACTACTACATCTCAAGATGATTGAATTTTGTATATTTTTTTTTAAAAGTCAATAAAAAGAAGTTCAAATTAAAATAATAGCCACCGCTTCTATTAGAAAGAACCACAAAATTAGCCAGTAAAACTGTTGATATTGCACATTTCGCCAGTTTTCTATCAAATTTGCAAATACTCAAAAGGCCAAAACTAACTGAAATGGAAAGGGACATTTAGGGCAGCCGGCTGGTAATCAAGCTCTTTTCTCTGGAGGCTTTTGCTCATTAGGTTTTATGAGAGTGAGCAGACAGAAACACAAGAAGTCATTTCAAAAACATTGTTTTACTGGTGATTTTTTTCAGGGTTTTTTTTTTCTTCAATTATGACTCTGAAGCCAAATCATGTTAAGACCAAAAGATCAACTTGGAGAGCAAAGATCAATAAGCTGTAAAAACAACTAGAAATTAATTGATTTAGGTGCAATAATTTATCACATAAGCACAATAATATTTTATGGCAAGTTTTTTTTCTACTCTATTAAATGAAGGATTAAGTCTAAAATATTTAGGAAAAACACTTTCCACCCTTTCCGCTTTTTAAAACGTCATTTTCTGTATTTTCCCCCCAAATAATTGCAGATATGTAGATGCACAACGAGTCTGGCTGTGTAGATTTCTATTAACATGATAAGACCGGAGGGTGCTGTTAAAAATGGCAAGATAAATAATCTGTATCAGTATTATGCTTTTGGTAAAATAAACCGTTTTTCATTTGTTTATTTTTTTCCGTAAAGAGGAATTAATGCCCCGTGTTGTTTATTAATAAGACACGTTTTTGGATAGTCTCAGTTAAATGTAGTGGCATCGAAACCACCGAGCTAAATCATCGCATTTATTTTCTGAATAAATTACATCGGTCAGGCAAAAAAAAAAAGCGACCTACACGTTACTAAATTTTTAATTATTAGTACGTTATTCTTCAGTAATTTCCAAGTTTAATGTTAAACCCCATAGAAACGATAACTGATCATTAATAAGTTTCCATTCAGGCCTTATAGAAAAATAACACATTTCAGTGCTGTGGCTGTTATCCAATTACACATCGGGGTTTTTATTTTTTTAACAGTCAAACAAGCTCTGAGAAAAAATATCAAGAAAAACTTAAAATGTTAATGAAAGCTTGTAAGACTCTCAAAGGCAGCTTTGGAAAACTACAGTCGTTGCAAAACATCAGAGCTCTTACCTGAAATAATCGAGTTTGCAGTAGATTTCTTTGTTTTTAACGTAGCAGCTGCTGTGCTGGCGCAGAGACGCTCTGCACACTGAACACTCCAGACAGCCCAGGTGCCAGTTCAGGTTGTTGACCTGAGTAGATTCACACACACACACACACACACACACACACACACACACACACACACACACACACACACACACACACACACACACA
>VVHJ01015253.1:3630-19759 GCA_015107715.1 Tylochromis polylepis | reverse complement strand
AATCAAATGATGGATGTCCTTGTCTTGGGTGATTTCTTTTGTTCTTCTTTTGGCTGACTATGTTCTTAATCTGAATAGCAAAAGATTTCAACACACACACACACACACACACACACACACACACACACACACACACACACACACACACACACACACACACACACACATATATTCACATATCACTCTCCAATAGCTCTCTTAATCGAGACGCTCAACTGGAAATTGAACCGCGTTAAAAACTAAAACACAAAGCATTTGAACTGTTCTGTACAGTCTTCTGTGTAATTCTGCACTAACTGGGATTTTCTTCGAAAAGAAAATAAACATGAAGAAAAATGGACAACCTCAGGAGACGTTTGCAAAATGATCATTTATGTCATTATCGGTGATTTCCTGAAGACCAGAATGTGAAGAGAAATTTACGCTTCAAATAAAAAAACAAAAATAAAACAAATCTTACTTCTCACTGTAGGTTTTATGGGTTAATTTCGCACCTTCAGTAGGTAGCGGTCGTGGATCTCCATACCGCAGCTCGCGCACTGGTTCTTTGCCGCCGGAGGAGGGCAGAGGCAGGCGGCCTCCGACGGGCTGGACTCCCCGGACTCCTTCTTCACCTCCGATTTAGACTGCGCAAAGACAACAAAATAAAAAGAAAAGAAAAGAAAGAAAGAAAGAAAGAAAATAAAACACTTTTATAGCAAGTTTCATTGCATCTTGTAGATTTTTAAAAAAAAAAAACGTCAGTGAAATATGTAAATCCTAACCAGAGATGTGGTGCCAACATGAAGATCCAGTCCTGGAAAAAACATTGATAACCAAAAAAAAACAAAACAAAAACCCTCGATCTGGTTTCCAGTGACTGCTAACTATTTCTTTGTATATTTACTAATAATCTGCTCGTATATGTGGTGTGGTATTTCGCAATTTCAAGTTTCATAAAATTACATGAATCTGTATCTCAGCCCAGAACCGTTGCAATATGTGAACTTCAACCGCAAAAGGAAAGTGGATAAACTGAGTTTTGGCGTTTTTACGCTCCATCTCCTCCCGATTAAACCTGCGCTTCCGCCAAATTAACTCTATCCCGCTATGAAAAAATAAATAAATAAAAGAGGGAGAGTGAATGAAAGACAAAGAAATGAAAAGGTTGCAAACCAAACTCGTCCAGATGTTTGTGACTCACCATTTTCGGATCTTGAAGGCTGCCTATTTGGAGAAGAGATGGAGCTTGCTCTGCGCATTACGCATCTCTGCCCCAACCCACACTATATCCGGTCCAAAACAAGGAATAACAGTTTCTCCTGCATTTAAACCCTGGCAACAAAAGAAATTTTGATGCAATTAGGAGGGGGGAAAAAAACTATATATGATCGATCATTCCTCTTGTGCACGATAGGAGGCTGTATTCCCATGCAATCAAACGCAGTGAAAAGAAAGGATGGCACTATATCTGCAATTAGCGGTAGATTGAAATGCTTCGCTTGATAAGAGGCAACCCGAGTGTCAATTTCATCTGTCAATCAAAAAAAGGCAACCAAGCCACCAAGCTAAGAGAGAGAGAAAAAAAAGCGGCAGATCCTAATTTCAATAGCTGTATAATCGAAAATCGAAAAATCTCCAAAGTGAAGAGGCTCAATTGGAGATCGGTCTATTCATAACAGACAATGTGTAGAAACTGCAGCTGATCTTGAGACATAAAGGAGCTTGATTGTCTCTTTCTCATGATGGACCCATTTAAGTACTTGAGGCTCCCCTGCGTGATTACAGCTGCATTCATAAACTGCCAAAAAATCTGCGTTTGGGTGGCAATCCGGACTCCGTGTTGTCCTTCATTCCTCGAAATTAACACGAATGCAAGATTATGTTAATTACCAGCTACGGTATAAATATTGGAGGCAGTAAAATGAGGCGAGAGGGCCTATGGGAACATAAAAACATATACTTCATACATAGAAAACCTCCCCAAAGCAGAGAAAACATCGTCCGATGAAAGTTTTTCCAAAACATCACAGGTAAAATATCCAAATAATTCCGGGGACCATGTTTTTTTTTTTTTTGTTCTTCCAAGGGTTTCCTTCTGTTTTTCTGCATTCAACACAAAAATAGTAATAATAATCCAACTTCATTCACTCTGCAGGACAAACCAGTGGCACCAGTGACCCTCCCAAACAGTCTCCCAGTTCTGCTGTTCCTCCCCGCCTCGACTCGGAGTTTACACCCAGTTCAGTCAGACAGGATGTGATGCTGCACGCTGGACCAGCAGACCTCCTTTCTCATAGGAAAATGTACATTTAGCGCATTAATTCAAGATAATAAAAAAAAAGCAAGCACCCGCTAATTAACTGAATTCCTTCAACTGGATATGAAGGTCGCAGCTTTGAGACCACTTCATTGAGATCGCTTCCATGTATAAGAGCTGATTGCAGCGTGAGGAGTTTAATGACGCCTGCAGTGCTAATAATCAGTCATATAGAAATGCTCTTAATTCTTCTAAAATGCTTTAAGTGTTATACTTTTTTTTGCGTTATCTGAACTATTTCAAACCTTTTCAGAATGAAAATTAAAAAAAAAAAAACTATTTGTGATCCTATAGGATATAGGAAATGTTGCTCTACAGAAATTTAAGGTATATTTAGAGTTTAAACGACACATAATTAGACCCAGAAGATTTCTATTCATACTTTTAAAACGTCTAAACTTGAGAGTGCATGTTCAGCGCTTTAGCAGATAAGTTAATACCTTTCATAAAAATATACAGTTGGGGTACAAAAGTATTATTATTATGCGAGTTAAAAAGTTTCAGTGAAAAGATGAATTCCTTCTGCTTAATGACAGAATCAAGTGACGCCATACATTTTGGGGATATTCTAACAAACACGATTTCCTCCAGAAATGGTTCAGTGAGGTTAACAACTACTCTTCAAGTAGTTGTATTAAAACTGTTTTGGGAGGTATCTTATCTTTGCACTGATATGAATCATTTTTTGCAGTTAAGCAAAGCAGAGGGTGGAGGATGTTGCCATAGAATAGACCGCTTGATCGTGATGAAGGAGACTTTGTAATGTTGTCCAAGCCCTGAGAAAACACCCCCAGACTTGAACAGTCCCACCACTAAGTTTCACTGATACTCTGCAGGACAATAATTCTCCAGCTCCTTCTTGGACACCTTCCTATTGTCTGTTAGAAAAGAAACATGCTGATATGACTTTGTTCACCTCAGGCATTTGGCATTGGTCTCCTCCAAAGAAGGGGTTTTGTGATGCTTCTCCTCGACTGATACCGCCGATCAGCCTTCATTTGACAGGATTTTTGCTGGCCGAGTTATTTAGCTCTTCATCTGTGATTTTTTTTTCTCTTTTTTCTTTGTTATGCAGGTGCTTTTCCACCACTCAGTGAACATGCTTCATGTTTTGATCTTCTGATGGACACTTTTGTTCTCCCTGATCATGCTTTAGAAAATGATCCAATAATCTGCACAGTATTTTTACAGCGCCTTGCAGTGAACCCATGATTTGGTGCTGAGAAAGCCCCTCATTGCTTAGAATAACAGTTTTACTTCCAACACTTAAACTTAGCACTGATGACACGTTTCCCAGCATCACAGTGCTACATAGTAAACTAGCAAGGCAGCTCTTTCTTGACTTTTATTATCCCTGACTGATGGTTTCTGTTGATCTGCTGCCATGCTTGCCACCTGCACTGACATTTTTAGGCTGAGAAATACCACAGGAAATTAAATATAATGTTACAGGTCCTATTAGCAGCAGTTTAGAGACAATATTAAAGTGTGATGGCATTTCAGCAACTCTGAGGTAATTTAATCAAACTGAACGACAGACAAAAACACTTGAATTTAAGGGACTCTGCAGTACTGTGATCATTGTGGAAAAGATTGAAAAGCATCGTTAGTCAGATACCTATTCTTATGCTTACTTGCATATTTGAACAATGAAGGGACGTGCAGAGCACATCCTCTACCAAGTCCATGTTTCTTCCTTTGCCTATGCTCCACCTCTTCTGTAAGTTTCATGAAATTTATCTTGATAGTTTTTGCATAATCTTACTGACAAACAGACAAGCAGCACTGATCACACACCTCATTCTGCTTGCATCCCCATGGGGATACTTAAGAAGCTTTATTGTTTAACTGCAGTCATTTCTATGTTTTATGTTGTTGCTAAATATGCTAAAATGGCAACGTGTTATGGCTGCCATCTTCATTTCAGTGTTCCCTGAGGTCATGGAGGATGAATAAGGCCTTGGCTGTTGTGTAAATATGATGATGAAAACATTCATGTTTGATTGGCTAAGCTGATAAGTACATTTAATTTATGAATAGCTCCCCTGATACATGGCAATATAAAACTGTGTTGCTGTAGAAAGAAACTTTTGTTGACAGATGTTTAACTACCATTTGAGTACTTGTACTCTTTGTGTGCGTTCATAACAAAATATACATTTGAAATGTTTTTATCTTTCTTTCTGTGCTTGAAGTGATGTGGTCTTTAGAGATTTGACAGCATTGACTTCAAGAATATTTTCCTGTGTCTATAAGTTTTTACTTCAAACACCTTCAGAGAGGGAACAAAAAGACCAACAGTAAAGGTTTCCATGAAATCAATGACTCTTAATTTTTATTGATCACTTAAAAAGCACCACTGATTGTCTCCGTTTGTATTGTCAGTGTAATGCACTTCAGCAGCTCTCTGTGTTAACTGTAATTACTAGATGGAGCAGGGTCAGCTTGAAGTGGGCTGGTCAAGCTGTAGGAGAAAAGAAGTTCTTTAATGATAATGTGACCATGTTTTTGGGTGGTTTTGACCATTTTCTGACCATGTGAACACTATGAGGTTTTTATCAAAGACACTGATGTTTGAAGGATGATTTGAAAGGACCATTTTAATCCTCGAAATGAGAAGTGGCAAGCAATGATGCTTTCTGGAGCGTTTACTTAGTGTGAAGTCGAAAACTGAATTCAGAATATCATCATTTACACACAACTTAAACCCAACTTAAACAGTGTCGCGATAAAAGAAAAGGGATGTTGTAAACTAGCAATAAATGAGGCAATACTTCATAAAAATAATAATATATTACTTATATATTACTTATATTATTATAAGCCTGAATATGAATAAAGGTGCACTCCAGAATTCTGAATCTCAACATCTGCTTACCACACCACCACTGTATTGCTTGTAGACAGCAAGTTTACATGATAAATGAACCTTTAAAATGATTGTTTTGTAACAGTCACAATATCGAGGTAATTTGTTTTATTTAGTCCTTATTTACTAGTAGTTTTCTATGCAATCCATTTGTCTAACTTAAAAGGGAAACTAGTGTTACTTTTCATTAGCCGGAAGAAAAGTGTCACAGAGTTGTTTATGCCCTAATTTGAATGCGCTGACAATACTAACTCTGGTTTTTTCTGTCATTTGGCCAAATATGATTTAGTGGATAAAGTCATACACAGTATAAAAGATGGACAAACCTACCATGTCTGAAAACTGAAGCCAACACTCAAGTCCCTTAAACCTGCAGTCTTTTCAGTGGCCACCAGGGGGTGACCCCTGTGGTTGCAGAAAGACTTGTTTATATTGAGCTTTTGCAGACATGTGAGCGCCAACCACATGACATGAACTTCTCAGCCATTTTGGGCATGACAAATATAGTGACACTGTAGAATCAAAGCTGGTCCATGGTCATTTGCAAGGAGGCAAATGAGGAAAAAACAAGAACTGTCTTGCCAGTTGCAAGTGGTTGCTGGAGGTTGATGGCAGCTGTTGGCACTGGCCTAAAGACGGTCAGTGACCCATATTTTTCCCTAGTGACCCAACTGTCACAAGCATAAACCTCCTTGTGACTGTGTTGGTTGCTAAGTTCTCCATTTCAGGTTTTACTACCACTCAGCTAGTACTTAGTAAGTGTTAGTAGACAAACATGAAAAACTGCAGGAAAGTGTGGAAATCTGCTGGCACTCAAAGCAATCCCAAGGAGGTTTTTGGTCCAGGAGCTTCTTTGCAATTGATTTCACCCAGCGAATGCAGTGAACCACTGTTGGAGTGCAGTTGGGGAAGTTAGCTTTTCCCTCGCAACCAGTGGCTATATACTCTATACCAATATCATGGAAAAATCTCAATAATGTGCGCATGACATCACGTGAGAAACCTTTGAAAATATTTGAAAATGGTCCTTGGCTTTCTTGCTCTCTGAACTCAGTAAACACTTTTATAATGAGTTAATGGGTTAAGTCTGTAGTTGCTAGTCATACTGAATAGAGAATTAAGACCATTTGGTAAATTGTGAGCATTTTTTGAGTCAGAAAGGTTCACAAGTTGCTAGCAACTCATTTCAAGGCTTCTTATTGGGATTTCACTGTTGTCACTAACATGGGTGATGTCACGGTGGGCATGTTGTCTATGCTTAAAACTGGCTTTCTTCTGTTAGATAACATTCTAACCGCTTTCCTGTTAAAATCTATGATTTGCTAGTCACCTCACGTTACAGCTCACTAGCAAACCTTGGCTTGCATCCTTGATCATGTGGCGAGCAAAATACTATCAGAGCCCACATTAGTGGTCCATGTTGCTGGGAGATGGTTTTTCTTGTCAGCAATAAGTGTATCACATTTCCAAGTTAGTGTTTTGCACTTTTGGCACCGCAGTCGAGCAAAACAGAGGCATTTCAGCAAGGCACTGTGGAGTGACCATAAACGTCAGCCTGGACTGGATTTCTTTGGATTTCTGCTGAAGATCTTGCACTAGTCCTTTCCATAGAAATTAGTCCACAGGCTGTCAGAGGCAACCTGAGAGAGTAAAGGAAGTGAGCGTTAGAATAATTTGCATTATGCAATAAATTTATTTCACATATGTGACTTCTCATTTCTTTGTCCTTCCCCCTCACTCACTGTACAGAATTTCCTCCTTGAAGATCTGGCAAAAAGAAATGCACAGCAGCCTCTTGACAATGCAAACATCTGATGATGGGTCACCTGTTGCATCCTGTGCAGCTTTGTGGATGTAATGATTTCGCACCACTGCTACTATACAAACAATAAGAAATCGGCATAATGCCATAATAAAAAAACAAACAAACTGCAGCACATGCAAAAGTCATTAGACTCGGTAGGCCCCAGAGGATTGTTTTATAGCTAGTATGTCAACAACGTATGACGTCTGTTGTCCACTCGCAGTGGACGTGCAGCAAGGTTCACATGAGGGCAAAATCTAATTTAAAGTGAGGAACGCTGGGAAGCACCCGGCATTGAGGCGGGGTCCCTTTGTCATAACCCAATAACAATGCTTGTGTAACGTACTGGCCTGTAGTCAATGAAGTTATGAAAGAAAGACAATTCTCAGTCACTGGGCACATAAATCATCTTTTCCCACACATCATCTACTTGTGCTCTCAACAGTTTTTTTTTTAAAGGAAACTCTAATTTATAATTTCTCTCAGTTTCCAACTTTTCTAATATCAAAACAAATATATGAAACCCCTGATTGCTCCGTTGAACAGAATAATTTATTAATGTTCACAGCGCAGCTGTCTGCCATATGTCCTGTTCTGCCCTTTTGTCTCTTTTCTCTATTCTTAATACTATTACATATTGTTTTGCTTATCTGATATGAGTCACTAAAAAGGTCATCTCAATCTTGAAAATATGAGTCTTAGCGCATTTTTAGAATGAGTCATTCTTCTTGTTGAAGGACGAATGTGCCCATGCAAGTTTTTGAACGAGCCACAGCTCTTTGTTACTGTCTCAGAGTCTGAGGAAAGGAGTCCTGCAGTACCCGGACAAAATATTTTCTGCCAATCTTACACTGTGTGGTAATTTCACATGAGAGATATTTGTTTTTGCAGTTTTGTCTGCGGTCTTTTTACATTGGTTTGAAGTGGGCGAGTTTCACTTCTGGAAAGGGCACATACTTTGTGCACCAGTCAGGATTCAGCAGCATTTGACTCAGGATCAGAGGACAGTTATGGGTAGTTTGCTTATGCTGTCCATGAATTCTGATTAAACTAAACCCATATGATGGAGAATATGGTTTTTCAGTATAAAATTCCTATTTAATATTTTTCCCTGCAAAAGTTTCACTTTACTGGTACATTGTTTAGTCAAAAACATTAAACAGAAGATCTAAAAGAAAATCATAACAAATGAAAACTTTATTTCAGATGTTTAATGTTTAAATTCCCAATATCAATCAATTTTATATTGCAGCATGTATTTGGTAGAGTAAAATGTTATGAGATACACTAAATTACATGATTTTTCTTTAATCTCACGACAGATGTGGTTGCAGTCTCACACAAAGCTGTAAAAAGCCACAACATTTTTCACCTTAAACCAAAGTTATCTTGTTGTACATTGACCATCCTTCTTATACAGAGCCTGATTTTTGAAGTAGAACCTAATTACAACAGTTTGTCACCATGTTAAGAGCAGCATTTATTTATTTATTTTTTTTAATGACATGAAACTGAAATAGAAAAATAATGATAAAGATGTTGTGGTTCACCTCTTGCCTGCACACGGTTTTGTTTTTGCTCTTTTCTTCCTAAATCGCTTTATTTCATTTGTTTGCTGGCAGCACTATTTAAAGACTAAACACAGACAGTCAGTATTACATGTTGCATCACTTCTTTTGTGTCTCTCCTGCCATTGTTGAAACAACAAGGATACACATTTTGATTATAGGATTACACAGTTAGACATGCAAACTGTCTTCTGTAGAAGACCGTTATCTACTCGTAATGATTTTGGCTAACTCTGTTTTCTGTGATTCTTTCGGGGCGAGCTGCAGTCAAAATGCAGTGAACATGATTCGTGACTCTCTGTATCTGGATATTACAGAAAACAAGGACAAAGTCACATTACAGGGATGATTGATGCTCTGCTTGACATGTTGGCCGAATTTAAAATGTTTGGAGAAGGGTGGAGTGAGCCCTAAATGCAACAGTAGGTTCTTATCTTGTTTCTGTAGAAACTCGGCTGCTCTGTGAGTATTGTTACATATCCGAAGTCTGAGTGAGAGCAGGGCTCTAAAATGTTGGAAACTGACTTATCTGCTCTACTAACCAATTCAACAGGGTTACTTGTATAGTCACCAGAGTGAACCCCGAGTGAATATAGAAAGCCCAAGTCTCTCAACTGAACAGGGACGTTGTAAAATGTAGTTTATATATGGCTGCTAAAGATAAAAACAAAGCAATTGTTTTATAAATGGTTTCATAACCATCTTTCTTAAAATTACAATAAATACAAGCATTCATCAACAGATTTAACAAATTAACATGTATTGCACTAAGGGTTAAAAAAAACTTAATCCACTCCTAATTATCCAATTCAGGGTGACAAAGGAGTTGGAGCCTGTCCCAACTGTTATAAGGTGAGAGGCAGGGTACACCCTGGCCAGGTCACCAATCTGTCATAGTGCTAACATAGAAAGCAGACAACGATTCACAGTCACATTTACACTTACAGCTAATTTAGCATGCAGGACTCTCAGACGGCAAGAAGTAAACTCAAAGCAGCAGCTTTTATTTGCTGAGAAAAACACAAACATGAATACAAGGAAACAAAACTAGAAACTCAAAGCACTAACTAGGAAACTAGAAAACAAAACTGAACCGAGAACTAGAAAGCTACCATAAACACAGATGAGAAAGCACAGCACACCACAGCAAGGAAAACACAGGGCTTAAATACACACTGGAGTAATCAAGGAATGGGAAACACAACTGGGATTAGACATAATGAGACAAAGGAAGCAAAACTAGATATACTGACATGAGACAAGGGCCCGTCAAAGTAAAACAGGAAGTATAACACAGAGACATTGACTTGACACTGAGACAGCTGACCGGGGAGACAAGACATGAGGAATACAGGGAGGACAGTCGCCAAAACTAGAAGCTTTTTTTTAAAAAAAAAAAAAGCGGTGGTGGCACAGGCGAAGCAGGTCCAGATGCCGTCCACGTAGGAAACAGTGGTGGCAACACAGTTCATGATGCTGAAGATGCCCAGCCAATGGTTTGGAAAATGGCAGGTGACGGTGTTTCGCTGGACGTGGACGTAGATGTAGACGAGCAGGCCGTGGACCAGACGGCAGAGCAGCAACCCCTGGTGGCTGAACGGCCAGCGGCGTGGCTGCTGCAGGTCGTGGCTCTGATGGCTGTTGAGTTGACTGTATAGACTCTCCCGAGCCCCCCAGCAGAAACAGACTCCTCAGAACCTCCAGCGGAGGCAGACGCATGACCAGCAGGTGCAGAGACGATGCTAACTGTAGCTGTGCAGTGCACACAGCCTACTCAGGATGCAGCGACTGGGGCTGCGCAGTGCAGTCTGTCTGTTCAGGCAGTGACAGCAATTCACAGTCTTCAGTAGACTGGATAAGCTCATCAGAGCTTCCAGCAGAGGATGGAGGGCTGAGATGGCTCACCTGAGCTCTCAGCAGAAACAGGAGGCTGAGACGGCCTGGCAGACCTCCCAGGTGAAGCAGCAGGAGGAGGCTGAGACGGCTCGGCTGAGCTGTCAGCTGATAGCAGAGGCGGCAGGATCGGCTCACCTGAGCAACCAGGTTTTAAATTCTCCAAGCAGGAGTTAACAGTTTCTGGAAAAATAAGTTCAGGCTCAGAAGGAGCCTGAAAAAGACAGTTTCTAGAGTCCATTGAGCTTGAGTAAACAACCTCTGAGGAAACAGTTCTTTTACTTGCAGCCAAGGAGGAGGCACGAGTAAAACAGCCTCTCTTCTCCACAGAACTGCAAATAGCATGCTCAGGAAAAAAAAAAAGTGCTTGGAGTCAAAACACTCTGATTTGGAGACACTCCAATCTTGGACAGAAAAGTCCTTCCATCTCCACAATCAGGAGTATAAATTTTTTTTTTTCAAAATTAAAAAATAAATAAATAAATAAAAAATTGTTCACTCACCACGGCTGTTTGTTCAGAAGAGGTCCTAGGTTCTGGCTGTGGTGAAGAGTGCCACTGTTTAAAGTCTATACTGTGCCAGATACACCCTTTGGTTGGTTAGTACTTGGCAGTACTTATAGTCCCTTTAAAGTTAATTCACAAATGGAGCCTTATTTGTAGCACATAAGTTGGTCACTGGAAGGCATTTCAGGTTTTGGTTGCATGGATAACAATCCATTGTCAGTCAAAAGTATAACTGGTAGTTACTTCAATCACTCATCTCAAAGCTCACCACTTTGCATTTCTAACAGTTAGTTTGCTTGGTGTTGCTATAACTTATATTTTGCTTACCTCTTTTTTTTTTGCATTGCTGGTCTCTTCCATAAAGAGTATAAAAGATTGGAAGTAGCTGTAGAGTGAAGCATCAAACCTGCTCTCTTTTTAAAGGCCACCAGGGGGCGATACCTTTGCGATCTATAGACGTACATGGAAAAATGGGACGCCTTCCTGCTAAGGCTATCGTCTGTCCATTTTGTCAATTTTTGTCATTGTGTGGAGTGCCATACCATGTATGCTCACTAGCTAACAACTTGTGAGTGATGAGTTGTTAGCCATTGACATTCCATTTCAAATCACAAAGATGTTGGCGGAGAAAACACTCACTTCAAGGCTTCATATACAACACATATCATCGTAAATAATGTTAGGTTGTTAGCTATTGATGTCTCATTCAAATTTGGGTCAAAAGACTAGGATGCTGAAGTGCAGTGTTCAGAACAGTTCAGTGGTGGATTTGGCTCAGACATTTTACTTGCCTTCATTCCTACAACTGCAAGAAGTCACCTATGTAAACATTGCTCATTTTAACCCCCAGTTGCTCTCCTAATGAGGTCGGGCAGCATTTGGAACGTGATAAATGAGCTCAAATGGAAAACTGGGAACCAGTGCTAGGAGTGTCCTTATATGTTTGTTTAAATCCATTGCTGTGATGTAAGTGAGACATATGATGTTTTTTTTGTTTTTGTTTGTTTTTTTGTTGTTATTGTTTTTTTGTTTTTTTTGTTTTTTTACAGAATAAGTAGTGAAAATGTGACGATGCATGAATAAAACAAGAAAGACCAAGACAATACTCCATCCAGCTAGTGAATGTTGCAGATCAGCTTTGTTTAAAGACTTACCATCCAGCAGTGTCCATTGTTCAACAGGCTGTGTCTACTCTAAGATCAAACCCATCTAGATTACAGTCCTGCAGCCAAGGTTTCAACAAACAAAGGAAATGGCACATTACACCATCCCTCTCTCTGAAAAGTTGCACTGGGGAGGAAAAAAACCCTCTCCAGTTATTTAACAAATACAAGTTTATTTGAAGTACAGACAAGGAAAAATGAAGGGCTTTTTTCAGGCCTTGCACTCCATATGACAGCAATTTGGGAGTATTGTGTATTTTGGCCCAAGCGTGTGGTCTATGATAGATGACAGGAGAGAAAATCACGAGCCGCTGGCTTGAGCACAGACATGCAAATTGCTTTCAGCTGATTGCCGTATTCTCCTTGATATTTATCAAGTGGGTTACAGTATGCCTCTTTATTTACAGACAGGAAGCAGCTGATCAATTCCACTACAGGAGGGAGGAAAGAGAGCAAAGCCTTTTCCTCTGCTAGGTGAAAGTAGAAACCCCTCTAGTAGCCAGTGAGCACCTGGTTTACCCGACTAACAGGGACAAAAGCCAGAGATATACACATCTCAAGTTTATCCCAAACTCAAATTGGTTTGTGGTGAAATTTCATTTACAACAAAGAGATCTTATAACATTAGTAAAAGAAGCAATTTAAACTTTTTTTCTTTTTATTTTGTGGCTTCTTTGCGGCTATGCAACAAGCTGTGACTACAATTCAAGCTGACTGACCCAAGACTGCCTAAGGCTTACACCTACAGCTGTACTGTCATTGAGATTATATATATATATATTCATGAAAATATATATGTTGAGTTTAAGTAGTATAGGCTTGAATTTGCTGGATTTACTGTATATGAAATCTGCTGTTAAAAATAAAAGTTCATTTCATTCATTATGGACAGTGTGCCATGATGTTGGGTTCCTGTCAATTCATTTCCTGTTTTATTTTATTATTATTGGGCTTCGTGTATCCAAGTTGGTTTTACGTCCTGATTTTTCCCTCCTTTGTGATTGTAGGCCTAATTAATCTTACCTGTGTTGTCCTTCACACCTGTGTTCAATTAGCCTAACATCCTCTACATTGTACATATCCTCCTGTGTGTTCTTTCTACCACTGAGTCATCTGTGTTCCTTGTGTTTTTCTGGTTTCATTTCTTGTGTACTTATTTCCTTTTCTATGACTTTTTGGAGCATTTGGATGGATGATTTTGCCTTTTAGTTTTTTCTTTACTCTTGTTCTTTTTTGTTTTTGTTTTGTTTTTTGCTTCACTGCTCACCTTCACTTGTGTGACCATTGCTTCTTTTGATGAGAGATTTATTCCTGCCTCTGGTGTTCTTTTCATTTGGGACCTCTTGCTCTGTGATTGTTTCAAAGTGAATGAAACTTCGAAAACGAATTACCCGCCTTCCTTGAATGTGAGCTATATCATAAGCAGTGCTTCTTTATCTGCTTTAAACACAAAAATACGACTAACTAACTAATAAATAAATACATAAAGGGGCACCATGCTTATTGTACCAGCAAAGTTTGGTTTGATTGTAAAGATCAGTAATTTTCAGGGTGTAGGAACTGATCGTCTCTCACTCTGGTGAAGCTTTTCAAATTTTGTGAACGAAACAGTGCTGATGATGATCAGGTTTTGGGTTCACATTTCAAAAGGTTTGACTAACTATTAGCACGATGCTGTGGATTTCTAATCTTTTGATGATTCTGGCCTGGAACCAACTTCTCCACTTAGTGAATTTGAGCCCTCACCTCCCTGAAGGGTTTTGTTTTTTATCTGTTGTCTTCTGTGCTGACAATAACAAACATATGTACATGCATCTGTGTGAAGGAAGTTTCGAGGGTTTTTTCCCCTCCCTGGCAAGTACTCATGACACAAAACAACTCACTGAGAAAGAACAGGAGAAAAGTATTTTAATGTAGTTCAGGCAAGTTGCTTCGGGCGCAATAATTCCATAGTTCTCTAAATAACAGGAAAAATATGACAATTATCCACAAAATGTTCAATTTTATGAGCACAACGTATTAATCTACCCCAAATCTTGCCTCTGATCAGGCTCCAGCTCAGCTCTAGATATGTTAGAAGACTTGGGTCAGTGTCAGAGATCAGCTACTTACCCAATCAGGTAACCAGCTCCAGAAGGAAAATTACTTCCTTCCGACCACTTGTACTCACCTGCAGTGACCCACAGCAATCAGAGGTGTACGAGGCTCCTAATCATGAAAACTCCTTTAGGTCAGCACATGCACACCCCACCACAGCCCACCCAGCCTCCTTCAACACCACCACCCCCGAAAGGTGAGCTCTGAGTTCAAGTGTTTAAACTGTCACATCAAATAGACTCAACGTGAAGATTACTTGCGCAGGACGTATTGTGTATTTAGTTTGATGCCGACTGCAATATCCTGAAGCTCTATTGAGTCCAGTACCCCCAGGTGTAGGGCAGCACGTTTGAGCCATGTCAAGTGGTGGTGACTGGCAGCGGGCACGCTCATGTTCTAATGAACAGGGTGAAGTGTGAGCCAGGAAACAGAGGGGTGTTTTAGCAGGGAGCACTGGAAAGGATCTATGACCCAGAGCACAAGCAGGACTCCCAAAGCATTTGTTTTCACATGAGTGTGAATAAAGAGCAGAAGAGCGTGATAAAGCAGAGAGTGCCAGGGATGAGATGGTTTAGACAAAAAGACTGTTGGCACATTATATATTTACCAGTTCTGAGACAGTTTCTGGTAGAGTGGCAAATTTGCACGCAAGTTTTTATTTTCTCAACCGTGTGTGCCTCTAAGCGTAAACACTTACAATGTGGTCTAAGTACAGAGTGGCTGCATTACAGTGGGGGCACTCTGTGTTTTTCTATGGTGAACTGTGCCAGCTTGTCGACAGCTGATGAATGACTCCAAATTTGGCCCCTCCCAGACTATTTGTAACAAGTAGTGTAAAGGCCTCAGCACTACGACCACCTAAACAGTACGCAAGAGAAAATATGTTGACCCAGTTAGAGATAATCTCTACAGTATAGAGGTATTTTTAAAAGGAACAGGCTATTTCTGTTTATCTTGTGTACCATTAGGTAGTAATAACATTGATATGTTTTGTGTATGCATATAAAATCCTTATATAGGAAAGAAATACAAAATTTATATTTCAATTTGCAGCTTTACATGAAAATATATCAATGCTGCTACTTTAAGCCACTTGGTAGCAGTAGAGCAAAACACAAAACGTCCATCATCATTTTGTTATTACATTATTATTAATATATATTATAGAAGACAATGAGCGAAATGATTATTCCTTTGCAGACCTAATATTTACATCTCTTTGTGCTCTATTTTGGTCTCTAGTGGATCCTGAGGAAACGTCCTACTTTTCTCAGTGGTCCGAGTGAAGCCACAATTATGCAGTTTTAGTCCAAATTCACACTTTTCAACGTGACCCTTTTAAAATGAAACATTTTTACTTTGGTGATCACCTGACTTTTCATCTTGTATGGGGGATAGCTTGAATATAGCATGCACAAATAATGACATTTCAATCAGTTTCACTTGTAAATTGTTTTCTCATGCTAACTGCATCCAACTGTCTGCAGGACAGCTGTATGACTACAAGACACGCTCTACAAGTAATACTTGATAGCCATGCGTGTACTAGTTTAACCCAGCGACCTAGGCAGAGCTAATCTGGAGGAACATTGAGATGTTCCCAGGACAGTCAAGCGATGTAATCTCTCCAGAGTGTCTACCCCGGGTCTACCCTGGGGCCTCCTCCCTGTACGACATGCCCAAACCACCAAAGCTGGCTACTTTCAGTGTGGAGGAGTAGTGGCTGTACTGTGAACCCCTCCTGAATGAATGAACTCCTCACCCTGTCTCTAAGGGAGAGCCCAGTCACCCTCTGAAGAATGCTCATTTCCACCACTTATATCCATGATCTTATTCTTTCGTGGCTATAAATGAGACATAGATCGACCAGTAAATTGACAGCTCGGTTTATATGCTCAGGTCTTTCATTACCAAAAAAAAAAAAACTTAA
>VVHJ01015250.1:4136-17494 GCA_015107715.1 Tylochromis polylepis | reverse complement strand
ACATCTTGCCCCCCCCCCCCCCCCTTCTCCCATTCCTCAATTTTAAATCATGCATATCATACAAACTTCATATCTGTCAAGAGGGGCAAAAACACCCTCAAATTTTCTGATTTGGCCCATTTGATTAAAAAAGAACACGATCAGAGACCCCTATGACACTTGGCAGTTTGTTGCATTCTGCAAAGAATCAAATATTCTCTTGCCACATCCAGCTGATGTAGTGAGATCAAGTTAAATATTCATTTTGAAATTTGCAGATTAACCAACACTGCACCGACCAAACTGTATAATTCAAAAGACAAGGGGGTAGTCAGTGACTGGCAACCCACAGTGATTCTCTTTCAAACAGAGTGGTGTGAAGTGTCATTTGGAATCGCACACAAGATCTTTAAAAAAGAAAAAAAAAAAAAGTGGCATGCTCATTCGATTTGCAGCCATCTTGGGAAGTCTCACAGTATCATTGATCTAAACGGGGAAAAAGGCTGAAATAACTGTAATTAAGTCAATCCTCCAAGCTGGTGTTACACTGTGTAAGCAGGCTGCAATGTACAAAAAACTACTTACTGCTAAATGCCAAGACCCCACCAATCCCCATATGAATCAGATGGCATCTACAGTCCAGGATCAGTGTGACAGCTCAAAAGTTCTCACCTGACCCATCCAGACTCATGGGAGTTTTTTCTACGTTAAATTTAGTTTATTTAATCAAAATTTTGCCTTCAAACTATGACAGAGGCCTCATAACTTCAGGAGATATCCACATAAAATGTTCAGGGCTGAGAAACACATCGATGCTTTGTTAGAAACTACAACCAAATCAATTTTACACCCACAAAAGGAATCATTGCTTCATCAGCTACGCACCCCATACGGTGATATGACCAAAATTCACTTTTTACTCCAGCGAATTATCAAAAAGGCAGATCCAACGTCCAGAGTACCAATGCCTGTTTCTTTTCCTCTACATCAAAGACAATAAATTAGTTGCTGAAAGTATAACAAATGCCGTGATACTGATTTAGACTGTGAGACCTGGGATGGGATAAAACTGATTTGGTTGCAGTTTTCAAAACAGAGCTCCAATATGTTTTTCAGCCCTGAAAATGTGCCCATCGTCTGTAACTTGAGATGGCCGTTTGGAAATGCTGGAATAACATACAGCAAGCTAATGGAGAAGTGTCACATTTCCACTGAATCCTGTGTACCTCAAGGGCTTGGAGCGCTGAAAACTTTTACAGTACGAAGGTAAAATTCTGCATGCCTTGATTAAATACATTATAAAGTTACATATAAGTTTACTGTCCAAAAATGAAGCTGGATTCTGCGAGGGTCAGTTCTTACTTCTGCTGATGATCGGTAAAACTACTTTTATCACAGCTACAGGTATCCCCTTTTCATGCTAGCCACATGATCACTGTTCATTAACATACCGTACGTGATATAATAAAGATTTTGTTTTTGCCCTTCACTTCGCGCTCCTCCACAGGGACAATCTACGGGCTCCACCCCTCTGTCCCGATGTGCCAACACGTCAATCAGCTGTAACTGCCGTCCTGGAGGAACAATATTAGGCTGCGGAGCTCTAACCACACAGATTCATTGCAACACCTAATCTGCTAATGAGCTCAGCATGGCTATTTTCAGCATTGCCGCAGACATCATAGCTATCGCTGAGGAGGCCTGGCGCGGCTTCCAGTGACAGCAGAGGACAGTTGGCCTGTTGGAGGAGGTACAAAGCAGACCTCAGCCTGCACGCTTCAGGACACCACACTCACTCCAGATCCTATTTGGAGGGATACGCGTGATCCCAGCATATCATACTGGCTGGTTACTATTCTGATTCATATGGCCAATTTTTCATTTTTTTCACTTGGTGCATGGAGATATCAAATCATAAAAATATCTCCATGTAATCTGGGTTAGAACTGCCAGTAGGTTTGTGTTTCAACTAGCTCCCAAAATCAGTCAACTCATTATCAAACTGGCTAAATAATACATCAAATAATGGGCCAAAAAAGACAGTTTGTTTTCCAGCAGCTCTCTGGAGCTCTAAGTTTTGCTGTTCAAGAACAAGAGCACAAAGAAAAAAGCAACACAAACAATCCTTAATGGAACTGATACAAGAGGCTTTTTAATTATCTAACTCAATCAGCTAAAGACCAGTGGATCAATGAATCCCCATTACACTCCCCAGCTCTGTGCCCAGACAGCAGCAGTTTACATCAGTTCAAACAGCAAGGCATGCTGCAGCTAAGTGACAGATTACAGGTTGTGGCTAATCTAATGCAGCCACAGCATTCGTACAGAGTACATCTTTAATTCAGACTGCAAGCTTCTCTCATTGTGACCATGTCACTTAACTGATACAGCCCCTCTACAATATTTATTGTCCCTAACAGAAGATGTGACTTCCAAGTTTGAGGGCATGCGAGTAAAAAAAAAAAACCCAACTATTGCCTGGGTGACCCACATTACAGGACTTGTGAGCTCACTGTTTTTATAATTTTATATTTTTCACAACTGTGCATTTAGCACAGGTGCTATAATAGCAAGAGCAGCTGTGCTAGTGCACCCACATTTGTGGCAGTCGTGGGCCAAGGGTAAAAAGATGCTTTTTACTCATGCCTTCTTAAATAAATTTGATAGTTTTGGATATGCTGTGAGACAATAAACGTCTCAACAATCAGCTGCTTCTCTAGTGCATGCCTCATCTTGTGGGTGGACTCCAATCCAACAGTTTGAACATCAGCTTCCAACAGTAGCCCTGGTTCTGCTCTGCAGCCTTGGCGTAGTGGCACATGAACCAGTTCTCCACCTGAGTGGCTCTTCAGCTGGAAACAGATATCCAGATCTGAACAAGACCTAACATTACCAGCTGCAGAATACAACGGCGTTACTGGAGGACATCCAGCTGGAGAGCAGCGGAATGACGACGTGGTTGGCCTGCAGGTCGAGAAACTTGAACGAGACATATGCTGGGGTAGCTGTGACGGAACTTTTAAAAGTTAGGACGGCAGGATTAACCTCCTAAGACCCGAACTCTTTCAAGGCGTGCATTTTAAATTTCTCTTTGCTATTTGGGCTGATTGGGACCTGATGAATGTAAAAACAAAGAATCGTCTTTTTACCTGATGCAGTGTCTGAGAAAAATTATATCCATGTACAAGGACATTCGTTTTAAATTTCGATAGAACAGTGGCAGTATAATGTCCTCGTAAGTGCCCTTGTGGAGCAAAATTTAGTATTGCGGTCTAGACAACCCAAAATGCGGTCCTGGGAGGTTAAAAAACAAAACGTACATTTTATAACAGAGTTTGTTCACTGATAAAACTATAAGTAGTCGGTAGTGTCCAGATCAATTTGCGTGCTGAAATGTAACTTTTTAACTTAAAAAAAACAAAAAAAGCAAATGATTAAAGGTAGTGGTAAAATATTCAATACTCATGTTTTTGATCTCATTTTGAGGCTTTGAACATTAGACAATAACAAGACCATGGCACATAAAAGGACTAACATTTTCAATATTGCATCACACTGATTACGACTATTAGTTACACGCAAATGTTGGAAGTTAAACCTAAGGGTTTAAATGATTAAACTCCGCCAACACGTCATCAACGCTGAGATCCAATTTATAAACCATCCAGGCAGAGAGGTTCCAAACTATTGGTCCCAGACCCTAAAACATCCACGTGTGTCCTGGGATTACTCTCAAATTCAAGACAAAGAAATCTACATCTAAATCGACGTTGTCTCTAAAGACATTTGCGTATGACGATATTGACACCGTCACGATCTCACATCCAAAGCTATTTTTTAAAAGTAACATTTGATAGCGTTGGGATTGTCAGTATGTTTCTGGATCGTAACAAATAAAACAAAAATAAGCGTAAGATTAAATCGCACGTAAAGATCCTTTATTGAGATGTAAAAAAAATCCGCATGTGACACTGAATGGGAAGAGTTGCCAGAGTCTTGCCTCTGCCTCGCTGCTGAATATGCTTCTCATTTGTAGGCATCCACACAATTATTTTGGGTAGCGCCAATTGAATATCTGATTGGGCTTATGAATTCAGGGGATTAATTTCACTGCAACAATGCATCAATTGTTTCCAGTAAGAGCTGCAGAGGCAGGCGGTGTTGTTGTTCAGTAAACTGATCATACACAGAGTGTACTAATGCTTCTTGTGGCTGAATCCATTGATCTGCTGTCCCCTTGCATAGTACTTCCCTAATGATATCTGAGATGCCACTGTTACAGAAACGGAGAGGAGCATTTCCCCAGCCCTCTAGAGCAATTTATTGTGGGAAGGTAATAATAAGTCTATATTTGAAAAAATGGACTAGATGAGCCCGTTTCTGAATGTGGGCTCTGAGCCTGAAACCACAGCGGCTGATGGTGGCACAGAGAGTCATTTTCAATCTCTCTTTAGAGACAGGCATCATTGACTGTAAGAGAGCAATTAAAAACAAGCTACAGTGCATTTGGTTAAAATCTGCACTGACATCTTTTTTTTTTTTTAAGTATCTTTATTCACTCCATTAAAAATTGCACAAACGTTACTGGGATTAGATTTCTTATATAATTTTGTCTGAAGTTCACCCTCTTTCCCCAAAATAAAATAATGAATATTCCAGATATGTAAACAGATTGTACAACCACAGAACAAGTCACACAAGGACAGGCGACAGCTCTGCGGCCTTTGATGGAGCTGAGCACAGTTGAGATTCAGCCATAATTGGACGTAGTTTTTGGGGTCGGAATAATGAAGCCAGCACAGAAGTGCTTCAAACTGGGACCTGAATGCCACCAGAAGGTGATAATTGTTGGAAAGGAGAAAAAAAAAAAGAGAGAAAAAAAAAAAGGACTTCCCGTCATATGGAAATCTGTGGAAAAACATCTTTCTGTCTTGACCTCTGAAGGACAAGAATACGACTAACGCCTTCTCAATCATAAGTCAGTAACAAATGTGAGTGCAGTTTCACACTCGGACCTGCCCCTCCTCGTCACATCCAGTTTTTGGCAACCAGTTTTTCTGTGGAAAAACCCCTGCTTTTCCAAAATGTGGCCACATCGATCATTGTTTACGCATCCCTCCATTTGAAGTGTAACTAGCAAGGCCAACTAGTGAGTACAAACAGCAACACTCAGTGGAGTCCTTTGATTACATTTGGGTTACACTTCACCAGCTGTTAGCGTGTCGTTCTTTGAAGCCTGGATGGTCAAGTGTTGAGCAAAGCACTGCGCTTCGTTGGACACTGTTGAAGTAGCTCCCTCCCTCTGTGGGGGTCAGGTCAGTTTTGCTGGAGGAAATTTGAGGGACACCCAAAAATACAAACAAGCTGGAGGCTCCTATCAATGCAACCTGGGCTTTGCTGACACCTCGGCAGCGCCACCAGCTGACTGTCTTCATGTGACAGTGCATTCATGCAGTAATTCATGGCAAAGGAGCACCAACAGAGTACTGATTACAAAAAAAGGAACACACATTTCATGCTGGATTTCTGACTTTATGACCTACAAGCCATAATCATCCAAAAAAGAAAAAGACTTAAACATTAAACATCCCAAAATATAATATTCAGAAGTTTCTCCATTTGAATTAAATTACGAAAAAATGAACTATGGATGGATGAGCAGTAGCAGATATAACACGGACTCTTTAGAAATATGCACAATATATGTATGTGTTTCTGATAGATCAGTTTTTTTTTTTAAAAGAAAATCTTATTAATATGAGGCGGCAGGAATTAAACACTTTGGAATTTTCCGCATAGCTGTCGCAATCAGGGATTTGTCATGTGGCAGAAAAATCTAATGAGCAACTAAACCATGATCAGCAAATACATTTCCACAGCCTGCTTTTTTTCTCCCTTGGGTGAGGAGTGTCAGCGGTGCAGCCATCAGCCACTGTATGGTAAACATAACACTGAAACAAACCACAGTCAAGTTTCTGGCCATCGATCTTCAGTCATTAGCTATGAGCTCATGGCGCCACTCAATGACCAGCAGGACTCTCAGGGTAATATAAGCACACAACCCCACTATTGATCCTAGTACGTCCCTCCTTGTGTCAAACACTCTTAACAAAGGGTGTCAAAGAGCGCTACAGCCAAACCGAGAAGCGTGAGTCAACAAATCCAGGGCCTCTGCTTTTACTGAGACTGATTTCTTCACCAAGTTTGTTTCTTTATGTCTGCTGATAAAGCTATTTTAACTTCAAGGGTTTTCAGATGAAAACGCAGATTCAATCACAATGCTGGTTTTAATCCAGAATTTAAGATTGCATGGCGTTAATTAAACTATATTCAGCAGAGTTTCTTAAATGCGTATTTTATATACATAATTTGCTGATGTTGCTTCCAGTAATAATGCTGCATGTGTTAAACCCAGGTCAAAATTCAGGATCAGATCCAAAAGCGTATCGGTAATTTTTAAAGGAAATAAAACCGCAAACAGAAACAGAAAAGAAATGTATAAGTTTTTATGGCTTCACACGACCACAAGCACTGCAAAAATTTGTCTTCACCCACAACAGCCTGTGCTGTAGCAACACAATTTGGACTCTTTTTTTTTTTTTTTTAAATATGGTGTAGTTGCCATAAACAAAAGGTCTTTTGATGGGCTTGAACCCAATTTCTAATTAATTAAAATTACTACTTAATTACCGCTTTTCATCAAATTTAAATTCCTGCCAGAACCATCTGGAATTATTGTGACACAAGAGGTCACAGAAAAAAAGCTGGACTGTGTAAAAGTGAAGCTGGACAACCAGATTTGAAAAAAAGTTCCCATCTGACCTCCTCACAGTTAGCTGGGCCTTAGCTGTGGAGGAGCAAATATACTAATTTAATAAATATATTTACTCAATAAATCCATCCCCACCCATCTTCGTTCAGTTATTCAATACAGCGTCGTGGGGTTCCTGTCCCAGGCGTTACAGAGCACATCGTGGACAGGTTGCCAGTCTGTCGCAGTGCCAACACTGAGAGGCAGACGACCATTCTGCCACAGTCTGACTGAGAAGCAGACTGTACGTAGGGAGAAGGTGGACCCAAACGCAGACACGTGAAGAGACAAAACTTAAACTACACCGAAAAAAAAGCTGTTTATTAAAGCGGGGAAAATAAATGCAAACAAAGGGCAAGGCGGACCAATCACAAACTAAACATTAACCTAAACTGGGTGAACTAGAATTGAACATGAAAAAACCTGGACATGAAACATGGCATGGAACACAACAGACCTGGACATGAAACGACTGAAAACACACAGACTAAATACACAGGAGGTAATCAAGGGGAATGGAAACACATGAGGGAACAGCTGACACCAATGACCATAATGACAGCACAGGGGAGCGTAAAACTAAACACACTGAACATAGGAACACAGGACTCCTACAAAATAAAACAGGAAACATGAGACGCAGCCCTGACAACATGAACTTGACAACATGACACGTGAGACACATGAACCACATGAAGGGCAAGGGAGACTAAACACAGGGGTGTGAGACACAAGGGGAAACTACAAGATAACTATAACAAAGCAACCTATGCACAAATGGAAATGAACTTAGAGAACCTAATTACTAAAACATAACCATAAACATTCATATATAAGTAAACTCAAAACGCCGGGTCAAAAGACCCAGGATCGTGACAGATCCATCTATGAGACCGAGTTCTCGTGCTTGGTAAACGATGTACAGCACAGATATTTATAACAGGCAAACTGTAGCTTTAAGTTAAGCTAAACGAGTGTAAGCATGATTCAGTCAGACCCAGCTCAGTGATGTGATGCGACTCAAGGAAATCTTATTTTTGTTTAATGCACTGACAGAATCATGTCACTAATTCTTTTTCGCTTAGTCAACTATTCTTAAATATTTCTGCTTCACTTTTTAAATCAGGAAGCAAATTTTCAAACTTTTTTTTTCAGCTTGCATACTGTATGTACATATTTCTGATGGATAATTGAAGGTTTTCTTAGTATGTCCAATACATTTTAAAACTTTTCTCTTTGTTAATTCCTTAGCTTGACTTATGTGCTTTTAAACAATGCATAATAGATGTTGTAATGGATGCGCCGAGACCGCATGCAAGTCTCACTACATGAAAACTTGACAAAATATTGCCAAATTGGAGTAAAATGGAGTTAAAGTGTTTCATTATGCATTTTGTACATTATGATAAATATGCTCTCACTTTGCTCCGTTAAAAGCCTGGTCCTGATGTGCAGAATAGCCATACTCTACTCTGTGCTAAGCTACATTTCTTCATTTGACTTTTATTGATGTAGATTTTGTGTGGCATCTACTCTATAACTACTTAAGTTTGAATGTGCCTCGGCCTCCCTTTTATCATTTGATAAATGTTTTTCCTCTGAGTGCACGTCGTGTCTCCTTACAAGAATTCCACAGCTTTTACCAAAAGCCATCGCACCGGGAAGTAATCTAATAATGAATACAACAACAGTTTACACACTGCCTGCCTTTGTACCCGTAATACAAACAATGGATCTGCGAGCATCCAGACCTCCTCTAATGGAGTACCAGAGCAAACACATTCATTTAATCACAGGCCTTTATTTCAAAGCAAACTGGCCAAGCAGCAGAGGATGAGAGGCTAATGACCCATGAGCAATAAGCAAGTGTTAGACTGAATGTAGTCTTGCTAAAAGAAGAAGAAGAAGGAAAAAAAAAAGAAGCTTTTACGGAATAGCCTATCAATATTTTAAAGCAAAGCCTCTATGGTATCCCCTCTAACTGGATTAGCAGTGTGATGTGTTCTGACAGTATGTTGTTAGTGATACTCCATTTGCTTTGTCTATCATCTGATTTTCCCTTGGTAATCCACAGAGCACCGTTATATTTCATAATTTGTTTTGCTATCAGGGCTGATTTGTAAATGTGCAAATTCTAATTAGCCATAGCTACTGTTTCTAATTTATTAAATATTAAATGATTCCTGTAGTGGAGTCTTTTCTTCACATCCCCCCAGATGAAAGTTTGCGGTATGCAAATTCAATAGCCTTTTAGATGTCAGCAGTTTTTTTTTTTTTTTTTAAATGTCCCATTTTGCGACTGAAGCCATTTTCCCCTTGTAGTTTGTTTGTCTGTCCACCGATCCTCTTCAAGTTCATATTTATTCATCTCTGATCTCCCCTTCTCGTTGGCTTTTCAATATAAGTTACATAGTCTGTCAGGCTCAGGCACCGCTGCTTTGTTTAACGTCATTACTCTTAACAGTCTGCTTTGGTCACCTACATAAAAGGGGGCTTTGCATACGCTCTGAAGTTAACTTTGTTCTTTGTTATTGCATGGCGTTTTGGAACTTTTTCTTTTTAAAATAACAGCATTTTTAGACGCATTTCAGCCAGTAGTTGAAATTGTTTGGGAGCGCTCTTAAATGTTATCGAAGATACGGAAATACGGGACCGTGCCATGAAAGCGTCGCGGAAGCCGTAGCGCCGTGCATTTTGTCTTTCGTCTGATTTAATATGTTCTGAAAACATCTGATAGTGTTCTTTTTAACATGAAAAAAAAAAACTGAAACAAAGTTTGACGCATAATACCCGGTAGATATAGATTTATTTTATTTTTGTGATAACGATAAATTGTAAACTATGATATACTATAGGACATGCCCGTGCTGCAGTCCTCAAACACAGTCACCTTGACCTTTATTGTGTAATGTAACACGGTCAACGTCGCAATTCAAAGATGTCAAAAAGAAAAATGATACGGTGCTTTTTTAAGGATTTTTAGTTGTGTAACTGCAAAAGAGGTTGTTTTAGATGGTTGCTAGTCAACATGATGACGCCATAAAATCAGGCATGGATTCTGTGCGAACATTCGGGGGCCTAAGGTGTACCTCTGTGCCGACTTTGTCTACTCAACTCCTGATTGTGTAGAAGGAGTTTTGTGTATTATAGTTAGATTCTTTGATTTTGATCACGAGTCACATCAACAGATGGTGTTGAGAGCTGTGCATAAACAGTCGAGGAAACTGCAAACTCTTTTTGGGTCACTGTTATCCTTGCACTGAGACCAGATGAGAGTGATTCCTTTCAGTGCAACAACGCTCACATACATAGGTCATATGTCATGGCCTTCCCGATTACACACCTCTGCGAGATTTTGCACCATGCTCAGGACTGTGGCGCTCTATGCAACCATCATTAAAACATCACATGAGTGAATATGTTTGGAAGGAGTGATGTTCATCCGATTTTTAACAGTAGTCTTTGCAAGTGACATTTTATGCGGTGTGTAGGAGCATTGATAAGCGGGGTGGTTTGTGAATCGGGTAAGAAAAATGTTCTGCAGTTGTGTCTAACAGAACTGTAGTGCGTGTAGGTAGACAGTCAGTGTGGAGAGCAAAGGAGTAATTGCATTTGCCAAAATGCACTCGTGCAACCATCAGGTATTGTTTTGATGAGCATTTTATTGGCTTTTAAGAATGGCTTGTGACCACCAGTGGCCAGCTGTTGGCTAGCCTGGAAGCCCAGTAAAAATGGTTCACTGTCTCCAGATTGAGTTCAGTGCAATTGCATTTATATAGTGCCAATTCACAACAACAGTTATCTCAAGGAGCTTGATGTTACAAGGGAAAGAGCCTAGAATATTAAGGGAGAATGCAATCCATCAGATGATGACTGTGAGCAGTACTTGGTGGAAAGGAAGAACACTCTGGAGGAAAGAGAAGAGAAAAAACAGGATGACATAGAGGCAGGAGGTACAAAACACAAACTATGGGAGAAAGAAGACAACGGTTAATGACATGAGGTAGTAGCATCATGGGAAGTCCCCCAGCTGCCTGAGCCTATAGCAGGGTCACCTGATCCAGCTCTAGCTATAAGCTTGAAACCTAATCTTAAAAAGCTCGTAGGTGTCTATCTCGTGAACCCGAGCTGGTTCCACAGAAGCGGGGCCTGATAGCTCAAGGCTCTGCCTCCCATTCTACTTTTAGAAATTATAGGAACCACAAGTATGCTTGGAGTCCGAGAGCAAAGGGCTCTATCAGGATAATAACATACTATCTGGTCTTGTGGTGTTTTAAATCAACCGAAAGCTCTACTAGAGCCCAGGTCTACTGATGATGGGATGAACTAAGATTAGCATGTCGTGCCGGGTAACACTCTTACTTTTTAAAGAAACAATGGAGAAAATCTGGTGGAAAGTTCATTTTTCTTATTTTTATTTATTCTTTCATTTATTTTCCACTGTTTTGGCATTACGAGGCAGACACATCTGGTCTAGAAAATCTATTTTTAGCTCCTGTAGCTCCTAAACGACTCTTAAGTCAGCTTTCCGTGAGTGGATGTGGTGCACTTGTTAATCTGCAGTCCTTTAAGATGAAAGCTTTCAGGAAATGGGGTCCTGGACCATTTTATAATGTAGTTGTCTCTCTGTTGTATTCACTCCTCTTGCTTCTCTGAGGCACCTCTCCTGCTGTTCCCTCTCAGTTTTATGTGATTTGAAATCTTTTTGAATGCCACTTGTATTCAACTGCTAGACATTAATTGAACACCCACTTATCCCAAGTGAACTTCACACTAATTAAGTTTTAAGAAACACATCCATCAAGCTATTGAGGCAGTTAATTTACTATTGCGGTGGAAATCTGATGCATATATTTCACATCACGCCGTGCAGAGTTCTTAGGCTGGATTGAGGATTACTAAAATATACAGTTACTGACTTGCAGTGTTGTCGATATAAAAGCAACGTGACAACATGTCGAAGAGATGCGTTTTCAGAGAATATCGTTGCCACACAATTTGATGCGCTTGGAGCAAAATCTTTATAAGCACTCATTTAAATTTCCTCTTGTGTTGTTGCTTTTTTTTTCCCCCTACCAAATGGCACAGCATGGACTTTAAATATAGACACAGCAGCTAGCAGCCAAGCCAAAATTTTACAAGTCATTACCACATTTTCTACCTTTCCTAACTATAGCCCCTCTTTATTTTAGCTCCTCGCTGTCTCTGTTCTGCCTTCTCCTTTGCATAATAAACCTCCACCCAATTTGTCATGAAATCCCTCATTTGCTGGATACTCAGAAAGGCAGATTATGCTTATTTTTCATTTGGACAGTGGGAGATGGAGCCAGGTGTTTGGCAGCAGCAGAGTGTTCAGGTGTAACTGTGCCGGTGACGGGACATGACGAACAGCCGCAGATGAAGGATGAGGCGTGGAGGATTTTTGGGAAGAGCGGCACCCCACGACCTGCTCCCTCAAGACTACCCCCACCGATGGAGAGGAGGTAAAACTTTCTTTTCAGTCACTTCTTGCTAGAATCAGCTCCTCTTTCTTAATTAGCCAGTTAACGCCATATTGGAAATCCAGCTGTTAATCTGGGAGAACAGAGAGGTGATTCTGCTTTGCTCAACAAGATTAATTTATGCCTCCTCAGACGGCAGCGGTCTGATCCATAACAAGTCCATTAAATCAGTCGCCTTTGGTTATTCTCATATTAAAAGTGACCAGCACTGGCATCAAAGCTTTTGTATTAGGGCTTCCAGGTTTGTCACTCCTATTATTAGCACTGAATCACAGAGCTTGATTACATACAATGCCGCTCTGTAACCCAGTGAGTCAGTCCATCATAAATCAGAATTGTACATGGGTGGCTTAGTTAAAACTTGCTTTAACTACAGCACTTTTAAATACCCTGTAGGAGTGCATAGAGAGAAATGAACAGATACAGGATTTTTCCTGCATTCAAACAATTTTGGCACCCAAAAGACATTTTAGCCTTCCACTGAAGGGAAAATCACCAGGACTGTGTAGAAACTCGTGGTGCCCAACAGGAGTATGTTCTAGTACAAGCTGGGAGTGTGTATAAACACGGCTGTAATTCCTGAACAGTTCATGTGATCGTTTTGTTGCACTGTTTGAATTGAAGCTGAAAGTCTGCAATTCAAAGACACCTTGATTGCTTGATTTAAAGATTGTGTACCTGACAGTCGCTTAATAAGTCATTCAGGCTAAAAAAAAGAGGCTAGCTGATGCACTCAAACAGTATGGTCCTGTTAGCCTCGCAAAAAAGCCTCGATGAGCATTTTTGCCATTGCAATCTTAGTGAAACCGCACACTCAGTGGCTAACAACCTGCCAGTCACAAGTCATTTGTCAGTGAACGTGCTCTGAGCAGCCCTCCTGTCTGGCTCTCAGAATAACCAAAATCAAAAAAATGGGTTTCATGTTTTATTCAGTTTGAGCCAAAATAAATGACCGAACCCATAAATTCTGAGCCCAGGAAAGTGTTTGCAGAGTTCAGGGTGAGAGCCATTTTCCTAAAGACTTCTGTAGGATTGGAAATCTTTCTCCGACCACAGTAATTGCCCCT
>VVHJ01015243.1:28126-52504 GCA_015107715.1 Tylochromis polylepis | reverse complement strand
AGAACAAAGTACATTAATATTAATCCTAGACAATCACCTACAGAGCGAGGAAGAGTTGTATAGTCTTATTGCCACTGGTAGGAAGGATTTCCTGTGGATATTCTTAGCTTAGTTCAGCATCAAACCAGAAACAGGGGGAAACGGTTATCTGAATCTGCTGCTGCTGAAGGTAAAGCAACCCACTCAGCAGCACATCTAATGCTAAATACCTCATCATTACCCCAGACTCTGAGCCAAATAAATGGCTGAGCCTATTTATTTCAATGAAATAAAGAACAGAAAGTCTTCCTAAAGTCTCAGCTAGTGGCTTACAAGATTTCAGAAACATTTTCAACACACAAATTCTTCTAAAAGCATAACTTATTGCTTTTAAACTTTTTGTTTCACACAGATTAAACAAACTAGGTTAACCCCCTGAATTAGTGAGCTCTATAGATGTAGGCAGTTAAACCAGACCTCTCCTGGGAATAGCGTTCAGATATGTATCACAAGAACCGGGTAGTGGATTCCATGTGTACTCCCACCTGCTCATGCACTTGGCTCTGAGAGAAAAATTTCAAACATAAAAGCTCAGTTGTTTAAGTCAAAAGTACTAATGAATCCTTTCCCCTACATTTTTATAGACATCTCTTTAACCTTGGTCGCCTACAAGAAGACTTTATTTCAAGCCACAGGAGTTTCTTTAGTTAACTTAAAAATTTGCTGCAACACTGACCAGCTGTGTTTTAGTCAGATGTCAGAATAAATTAGTACTTAATGTTTTAAGATAGTTTGTTATTTTTTCCCCCTTATTTTCTGTCCTAAATGTACAAATAATGAGGTGTACGTATGTACAAGCAATCCCTATGAGCTCAAAACTTGGGCTTTGGACTGCTCTAAATCCTCAATTTCAGACACTTTGTTCTAGTCTTACCTCTGTGTGATGTCTCAGAGAGTGGATATAACTAATCTGGTCAGTTCTCAGCTTTGACTGTCAAGCAGCAGTTTGAATCTTCTGTTTTTGAGGGCCAGTGCTTCAGAAGAAAGTTAGCTAAAAGCTAGCTAAAACAATATGATTCAAACAGAGGATGAACTGATGAGTTGCACAGAGGCCTAGTATAAGTACCATAGCACTGTTGACTAATAGCAAGAAGATCCCGGGTTCAAATCCATCATCTGGCAGTTTGCATGTTCTCTGTGGGTACTCTGGCTTCCTCACACAGTCAAAAGACATGCAGTTAGTGGGGATAGGTTAACTGCTAATGCTAAGTTGCCTCTAGGTGTGAATGGTTGTCTGTCTCTGTGTTAGCTCTGCCACAGACTGGCTTTTCATTTTTCTTAGTCCTGTCCAGGGTGTATGTGAATCATGCAAAGCTACTCTAGAGAGTCCAAGAATAAGAACATGGAAATGAGCATAACAGTTGTGCTTTAACAGACAGAAATGACAATGGTACCAAAATCTAAATGAATCAAAATGTTAGATAGAAATAAAATATCTATAATAATTGTGTTCCATGTCAAACTGTGCCTTTATTTAAAAAAAAAAAAACACTTTGTGAAAATTATTCAGACATTACTTGGTGGTGTCTATGTTACATTTCTGCATTCTTATCTTGCTCTGATAATTGAGTTCTTTGCTGTTTACCATAGCAATTCTTTTTACAGGTTTCAATTTCTACTTATAATGGCTTTAATATTCTTTAATATGTGTTTTCTTTTCTTCCCTCTCTCAGTGAGGTGTTTTGTGATTCTCAGAAAAACATCCTGAAGGAGAACGATATTGTTAGATTCCCAAAGCTGGCTGACACATACCAAAGAATAGCAGAAGAGGGGCCTGATGTGTTTTATAACGGGACGATGGCACAGAGCATCGTTGAGGACATCCAGGCGGCAGGTGCTCTGCTGTATCCTCATCTGCTGTTGTCTTCAGATGCTTCAGTTGTTATTCCTCCTATTGAATTCACCACGACACTTCTGTACTCATTCCAGGTGGTATCATCACCCTGGAAGATTTGTTGGAGTACCAGCCCGTGCTGAATGAGAACCCTTTGAAGCTGAACGTTGGGGAATATACCATACATATCCCAGATGCCCCCTCCAGTGGCCCTGTGCTGGCACTCATACTCAACATAGTGGATGGTGAGCAGCCTGGCTGAGTGCTTGTGCAGCCATGCAGAAGAGAGGATGTCAGGTTTCCCCAGGTCGTCTCTGTAATGTTTCTCTCCTTTCTTTGGAAGCAGAAAACTGAGCTGCTGCTTAGTTCTGCCTGCCAAATTTAATTTACCATCAACACTCCATCTGTTCAGGCAGAGAATCATTAAGCCATGCTTCAAAATAAAAGTAACATCATTCATTTAAATTGAACACTGAATGTGTTCATATATGAAATTGGAAGGGCACGTGCCCACACATTTACTCTATTTGTATTGCAGTTTTTAATAACATGCCACTGACTTTTAGCACAATGACAGAGAAGATTTCTGATCAGGCCAGTAAATTGTCATCTGACTGTCATTCGCTCCAGATGTATTTTTCCTGTGGATATATTGCAGGGTACAACTTCTCAGACACGAGTGTCTCTACAGCAGAGAAGAAAACTCTGACGTACCATCGCATTGTAGAGGCTTTTCGTTTTGCTTACGCCAAGAGGAGCAGACTGGGGGACCCTCGGTATCTCAACATTACTGATGTAAGGGCTCACGCTATAATCCTCTTCATTCTTTTGAGGTATTTTTTTGAGCATTTACAGCATAATTTTTCTCACTGTGGCCATAAAATTGTCTCCTGGAAACTCTTTAATGGGATTACAGTCTGAAACGCCTTTTAAAAAAAAATCTTTTCTCCTCTTCAACTGACTTGTTTTGCTCCTTTCAGCTAATCCAAAACATGACCTCAGACTACTTTGCTGATGGCATAAGGAGCAAAATTACAGATGACACGACCCACCCAGACAGCTACTATGAGCCTGAGTATTTTGTTCCAGACAACCACGGGACAGCACATCTGTCAGTCATTGCTGAGGATGGAAGTGCTGTGGCAGCAACCAGCACCATCAATCTATAGTGAGTTTCTGACAAAGCTGAGATCTAGTCAGTAAATGTGCCTCTCAAAAACCATGTATGTAAATTAACTGTCTTCCCTACAATGTAGCACATTTAGTGAAGGTTTAAAAAATGGTTTTATTTCCCCAGCTTTGGTTCAAAAGTCATGTCTCGATCTACTGGGATCATTTTTAATGATGAAATGGATGACTTCAGCTCCCCATACATGACCAATGGGTTTGGAATCCCTCCTTCACCCAACAACTTCATTCAACCAGGTGTGGCTGAATTGAGTTATCACACTTCTACTACTCTAATCCCCTGTGGGGCAGTGACCTTTAGTCAGTGTTGATGGATATCAGTGTTTGCTAAATTAAGCCTCATGTTTTTCAAAGAAAGACGGTGTTACTAGATTCTTCCTCTGGTTAGGATGATTCAGAGGAGGGCCTTTACTCATCCTCAGTTTTGCTGCCATACAATGAGCTAATCTCCTTTCTCATTCTGTGTCACCGGCTTGTTGTAGTGTCTCAAATAGACTATGGTGTGATTGTTTTGAGCTGTTGACATTCAGCATGACTTTGTTAAAACTATGAGGCAGTCAAATCCACCTTCTTTTTAAAATCTGTTTCTAGGCAAGAGGCCGTTGTCTTCCATGTGTCCTACTATCATATTTGACAAAGAAAACCAAGTGAAAATGGTTGTAGGAGCGTCCGGGGGCACAAAAATCACCACAGCCACAGCATTAGTAAGTCTAATTTATTCAAATGCATCAGCCTCATGTAGACTTGGGTATGTGAAACCTCACATACATGTTGTCATTTTTCTTGCTTAAAAACAGGTCATCCTGAACTCCTTGTTTTTCAACTATGACCTAAAGAAAGCCGTGACAGAGCCACGACTTCACAATCAGCTTAACCCAAATATGACAGTAGTGGAGCAGGGCTTTGAAAAGGTGGGTCACACAGACAACAAAATTGCTTAGCAGTATTACAGTAGTATCATAAGTAAAGAATGTGCATGTATGAATGTACCATACATGTGACCATTAATGTACAATAACTATAAAAATTGCTGTGAAAACACCTGAAATGTTAAGACAGCATCAAGCACAAAAATATGTGTGGCAATGAAGGACCTGACGACAGCAGTGTTGCAGTTTTTAACTGTCTTTTATTGACCAGTTTTCCAAGGTGCAGCTTTCCAGCTGTCCTGCTTCTGTAGCACACACAGCCTCCTCCTCAGGTCCCAGCAACATCTTTAACAGGGGAGACATGATTAGATGATGAGGTCAGGTGTGTGAGTCAGCCTCCCCTGACACCACACCACTGCCCCATGCCTCCCCTGCAGCTGAGCCACAAACCACACCCCGCCGCAATATGTTTATGCATATATTAGAGAATGAATTTGCTGTGCTCCAAGCTCATACTTAGATGGAAATTGTTTACAATAGTTATTTATTGTTTTAGAGTGCAGCATTGTGCTACTTAGCTGAGTGTAGTGGGAAGTGTAAAAGAATGTAGTATAGTAGAAGTATATAGCATATAGTAAAAGTATAGTATAAAAGGATGAAACTTTGACTAGAAAAACAAAGTTCAAAACAAAAAGATCGCTAGAGCTACAACAAATCCTCTTCATGGTAGAATGTGTGTACTGAATTTCATGACATTCCTTCAAAAAAAGTGAAAACGATTCATTTCAATTGCATTAATCAATTCATTTTTTAAATAAAGTGCCAAAAAACAAAAACAGCCTCCTCAAGGTGCTTTATATTGTAAGGTAAAGATCCTACAATAATACAGAAAAAAAATCCCAACAATCTGACAGCCTTCTATGAGCAAGCACTTGGTGACAGCTGGATGGAAAATCTGCCTTATAACAGGAAGAAACATGCAGCAGAACCAGACTCAGGGATGGACAGCCATCTGCTGTGACTGGTTGGGGGTGAGGGGAGAAAAACTGGGCAAAAGACACGCTATGAAAGAGAGCCAAAGATTAATAATAACTAATGATTAAATACAGAGTGGTGTAGAAGTGAGTGAACAAGAAACCCTCCGTTCATCTTGGGAAGCCCCCAGCAGCCTAGGCTTATTACAGCGTAACAGGTAACAGGAAAGTTTTAAGCCTAATCTTAAAAGTACAGAGGTTTTCTGTTTCACAAATCCAAACTCAGAGCTGGTTCCACTGAAGAGCTCACCCTGAGACAAGATGTTATGATACTACAGATGTTGCTGAAATGCAAGAAAGCAGCCCTACACTATGTTGCCAATAGTATTTACTCACCCATCCAAATCATTAAATTCCAGTGTTCCAATCATTTCCATGGCCACAGGTATATAAAATCGAGCACCTAGGTATGCAGTGATATAAAGCATGCCACCACTGGACTCTAGAGCAGTGGAGAAGTGTTCTCTGAAGTGACGAATCACGCTTCTCTGTCTGGCAATCTGATGGACGAGTATGGGCTTGGCTTTTGCCAGGAGAACAGTACCTTGTGGAAACAGTTTAGGGATAGGCCCTTCCTGTTCCTGCACCACTGCACACCAGTGCATAGGTCCATAAAGACATGTATGTGCAAGTTTGGTATGGAAGAACTTAACTGACCTGCACAGAGTCCTGACCTCAACCCAATAGAACACCTTTGGGATCAATTAGAGCAGAGACTGTGAACCAGGTCTTCTTGTCCAAACTGAGAGTCTGACCTCACAAACGCACTGGAAGAAAGGTAAAAAAAATTCCCCTAAACACACTCCTCAACCTTATGGAAATTTGTTACAGATGCAAGCACCTCATTAGATGTATTTGTTTAATATGTGCCCTGAAGGACTTATCCTGCTCAAAAATTAGTCCAGAATTCCTCACAGTGTAATTAGAGGCCAAGATAATGCAATTCAGTGTATCTGGTTAGAGACCACGTTTCTAAGATTCTTAGGGCCAAGTAACCACAGTTTTATCTGAATTTAGCACTAGAGGTCATCCAGACCTTTAGGTCTCTAAGATATTCCTTCAGTGTGGTGTGTTTCATCTGGCTTCATGGATAGATAAAGCTGGGTATCATCTGCATAGCAATGAAAATGTATGCTATGCCTTCTCATAATGTTACACAATGGAAGCCTATATGATGTAAACCGTATCGGTCCCAGCACAGGACCTTGTAGAACACCATAATTAACATTATGGTTAATGGAAGAATCCCTACCTACCTACAGCACACTATAATCTCTGTACTAAAATATTATGGTCAACAGTGTGAAATGCTGCATTGAGGTCTAGCAGGACAAGAGTCCACTGTCACAGGCCATAAAAAAGATAATTTGTACAGAAACTAGTACTGTTTCTGTACTGTGACGAACTCGGAATCCTGACTGAAACTCTTCAAATAAACCATTCCTCTGCAGATGATCTGTTAGCTGTTTTACAACTATTTTTTCCCAAACTTATCAGATGTGACAAATTCAACTAAAACAGCTGTCCACAAAATAATACATCATTTGGTCCTTATTAGATGAAAAGCAGCAGGTGACACTTGCCAGCACATTCAGCCCCTTAATAGAGACAGACTGATCATATCTGAGGTTGGAGCATTAATTAACGGTAGGACTTCTTTGAGCAGTCTTAATGGGGCCTAATAGACAGTTTGATGGTTTAGAGGAAGTAATGATTGAAATTAACTCAGAAAGATCAATCTGAGAGAAAGAGTCTAAATAAATATCAGTCATGTTGAAAGTAGCTGTAGGTAATGATATGTCTGTGAAATAGAGTAGAAGATTTTTTTTCTAATGGTAAAATTTTATTTGTGAAGAAATACATAAAGTCATTACTTGTTAAGGAATATCTCTCAACAGAGCCTTGACTCTGTCACCTTGGCTACAGTGCTGAAAAGAAACCTGGGTTTTGTTCTTATTATCTTCAGTCACTAATGAATAGTGTTATGTCCTCACTTTACAGAGTCCTTTTTTTTAAAAATAGAGCAACAAACTCATAGTTAATGAGATGCTAGTTCCTCTCCAGCTGACAGTTACGTGCTTTTGTGAGTTACACCAGGGAGTCAAGCACTTGTGATTTGATGCTTTCTATCTAGGGTTGTATGCTGTGAGGATATTACACTAATAACAAAATAATCAACCATTGTTGGAACAGTTTGGGTAGCTGCTCTGCACTGTATTGGCACACGGTATTGAAGATATTAAAGTTAGTTACAACGCTTTCAGAAAGACATCTACTGTAATGAAATGTATTCCCCACTGTGTAATTCCTCATTGTAAATTTAAATGTATTAAGAAATGACCAGACAAAAGATCAAAACACTGACAAATCGGATAGAATGGATGGCCAGATGGACAAAATTTAACAAAAAATAAAAATGTTTTTTGATTTTTCTTATTAGAGTGTAGGTTAGGAGTCAGGTTTTCTCTGTCTTTGGTTGATTAAGAAGCTAGAGTGAAAGATTGTTGCTTCTCCTCCTCTGTGCCCACCTCCGAGGATTCTAACCATTAAGATGATTCAGGAATGAAAGTGTTTGATTTTTTTTTTCTTTTTCTTTCTGTGAGGCCTTCAGTCATATTCTTGCGCCCTAAATTGGCAATTGGTCATCAAAAGCTGCACTAAAAGAAAAGCCATAGCATCACCAGAGTCACAATTCATCCTCTGGGGACTGTGGAGGTCTACACATTTTTAGACATCCCATCCAATCAAGTGTTTCCTTGTATATTATTCATCTCAACCAAGTTTCAGATTTATGCACGTTGACTTTTACATATGTGCCAGCAGTCAGAAAGGAAAAAATAATTCCAGATATGTGCCATGCATTACAAAGCCAAAACTCCTACACAAGACTATCTTTCTATGTTTGTGTATGTGTGGTGGAACTATGCCAGAGTGTCCTGGAAGGTCTGGTCCAGAAGAACCATGTAACACAGCTGCTAAGGACTCCAGACTCTGTGGTCCAGGCCGTGGTGCGGCAGGGAGAGCGTCTCTGTGCAGAGTCTGACCCCAGGAAAGGAGGCTATCCAGCGGGATACTGAGCATCCCTGCAATTTCTTCTCGGCCTCAGCGAGGACAGTCTCCTCAAAGACACTTGGACAGAATCACAATGAAACAGTGTCTGCACTGAAGACTTGAGCATTATTTAAGCTACGGAGACACAGCCACTGCGCCTTCTCTGAGATTAATTTAATCACAGATTTAACATGGAAATTGACTCCACTTCAATACCTCTTTTACTCAATTATTTAACATTACTTAATTTCTTTTTTTGGCATTACTTTTGTGTTCTGAAGTAAAATGAGAGGTTGTATCTAGTTTGACTCTTGTATCATCACTACTGGATACTGGTCAGGGTTGTATTTTGAGGACTGAAGCAGAAACCATTTGAACATTAATTTCAGTTTATGTATGAGACATCATTATTACAAACATCCAAATATATACCAACACTGGGAATGTCATATTAAGAAATGTTCATAGGTTTCAACAACAAGTTGGAGGTTGTCCATGTAGTAATATCATTTCTTTTGTAAGGAAAAACTCTTGTTAATAACTGGACAATTTGTTTGAAAAAGGAGGGTTTGTTTATGTGAAACTGGTAAGGGAAAATAAAGAAGCATCAGTAAAAAAACATAACAGCTGCAAGCAGGTATACTATGAAGACATCTCAGGTTGTTTGCCTGTTTTACTAAAATGTCTACCTACATCTTTCTCCTGATGTAAGCTGATCCTGAAATGGACACTATTCAAAAGGAAACTCGCCGTGTTGTTTTCTACCGTGACACTGTCACTTCTGAATTGTAAATGTTTAATATCGAGTAGAGGTTAAGTCGATGTATAGTGTATTCTGAAAAATACATTTGCAGATATATTTTTCTAAACATGCATTGTTCATATGCCATGTTTGTTGCCATGCTTGTTATTAAACATTTTGAACAAAGATGTTATATTTTACCACAGAAGCTGTGCTATTTCTGAACCGGGATATTTGGCAAGAAATCGCAGGTTAGTGAGAGTTTGTTCTCCAGAGGATGGCTTCAGCATCTGAGTGACCCAAAATTCAATGTTACTCAAAGAACATAGGGCTATAGTGTTGTTGTTTTTTTAGCTAAATGCCACTCATACTGACCTGTTAATGTGAGGGAGATAGAATGTTTACGCTTCTCTTGGTGCATTATACTAATATAATAACATCTGGCAAAAAATAACAAACAATAAGTACAGCTGAGCTTCATGGAAACGTCAGTAGTTACAGGGGTTACAAACAAATTCAAGGATCTCTGGAGTTACAGAATTCATCATAATGGGAAAATATGTTTTAATGCCAAATGTTAGGCAAATTCACCAGTAGTTGTTGACAGATTTTACAATGAAGCTCATGGCGAAACAAGAATGACTGTGATGGCAACAAATATCTATCTAATAAAGCCATTTGATTAGACTGCATATAAAAGACTGACACTATGTTGTCACCCATTGATTTTGGAGACAGCCTCTGTGCTGTTGGGGGGGGCAGAATTTACCATATGAGCATGAGGGTGTATTTCTATGTTATTAGCTCATGCTAGCAAACTTTGCTAGCAAGCTGCATCCACAGATTCTAATGTTGCATTCACACCAAATGTGAAGCAACATTTTTCAAAATGCGAGATGAGATTGTGTGCAAGTGAAAATATTTCAGCTACAGCAAAAAGTTTGCTTAACACTGTGTTGCAACAATCCATCAGTTGGGATCCATCAGAGTCATGGAGAGTCTCCTGATGTTACTGATAATCAGAAAAGCAAGTAGAGCTACAAGGTTCTATTTCTCTTTCAGATGGACAAACCCCCAGTGCTACCCCTCAGGCTCCTACCAAATGCTCTTATGGTATAATTTGAAACGCCTATGTTGCTTCATTGTCCAGTTATTGCGTGTTCAGGCCACACACCTGTCTGGTGAGGTGACAATAGCCCATCAGCCTTATACAGCTGAGGAGTAAAAGAAAAGGACTTGGAGAAAAGTGAGTGAAATGACAGGAAAGTAATAGTAAGGATAGCAATTTGTGAAAATAGGTTTCAGTATCTTGATTCCAATTATCAGCTGTACTCTTCCTCAGCCTGTGTGCTGTGAGGGGTGAATATTTGAGGGTTTCCAACATGACCAAATACTAGTAGGCAATGGGAAATTTCCCTTTGCATGTGGTGTGATTAACAGCACAAGAGACGTGGAAAAATCTGGAATATCCTTTACAAACTTCTTGTATTGGTCTTTATATAGAGGCGGGAAGCAATGCAGTGAAAATACATTGTTACTGTACTTAAGTACAATCTTCAGGGATTTGTACTTGTTTTTTTAAATTTTATTTGCACACTTTGTTTGACTTTATTTTTTTTTACTTGCTAGAAACCACCTAAAAACAGCTGGGACAGTTGTGCTAAGACATTAAATGTTGATTGTATTATGTAGTGGCTGTAGACTAATGACAACATCAGTCTTCAGATTGATTCCCTATTGTCCTGAGTTTAGCGATAAAATTTTGTCTCCCACTGGGAATAACATCTCCCAAAGTAATGGTGCAATCTTGAAAACAGAACAAGAAGCATTTTCATTTTCGTGATAGCTTTCCATAATGGATTCTGGACCTGGAGTAACCCTGCAACCTGTATCAGCCGCCCTGTATCTGCCTTCTTTAATGGCCTTCTGGGGGAGGCAAAGAAGTCGAAGCAAGCGAGTCACAGAAATTGCAAGTAAGACAAGTATGAACCTCAGACAGCATTCACTAGATGGAAAGCACTCAGGGACTTGACAGGGCTCAAAAGCAACATTCAGTTAGATTATTTCCACCAGATCAGTAAGAAGCAAAACCTGCCAACTTAGTAGCCTTATACAGGGTGGTGGTGGGGTGGTGCAGGGACTGCTTCTATTGCCACTTTATATATAGCAGCTACACAAACTATGAAATGGATACATTTTATACAATACACTATTGACCAACTTAATTTAATCAGTAGAACACACGCAATGAACACAGCTTTAAGGCTTAATGGATCAGTTAGACACTTTTTTTCCCCCCTGTGTGACTTTTAAGGCAAAGGACTGAAAATAACTCAAAAGGAGAAATTGCATCATTTTCTTATACACAAGGGGGTTCTTTTTGTACTTTTTGTTTTTTTTAAATTTGATTAGCATTACTTTTGTGAAATTTACCTTTATTCTTGGAGACGCCTATGATCCAACCAAAGCCGGGTAAAAAGCATGCACTGAAAGCCACATGCTACAAATCTCTATGCTAACACAAACAGTCCCTTTTTAAACTGAGGAACTGGTCCATGATGTCTATTCAGTGACACTTGCAATTATGCTGAACATGTAAATACTAGTATTTTATGGCTCTGTGCCAATAACTGCAGCACTGTGGTATTTGCATAGACAACAAGGCTGCCTTTACGAGAAATCTGTTTATCAACTGAAGTACAGGAAGCCACGCATGCCACTTAAACTCACTCAACAGGAATTTTCAGGGGTCAAGCACAATGACTGAGAACTTTTGTGTCGGCACGCAGTTTCTGTGACTTCTGCAAAAAAACCAAATCAAATACTAAAATATGAAGATATGCATAACTGTGCCCAAACTACAGCACAGAGATATTCCTCCTGCAGGTGTTTTCTGTTACTACTTTTGCAAACCAAATGTAAATTAAACAAGATGAAGCCAATTATTTTCCTAAAGGAAGTGCACGACATAATAAATTGTATTATGCATCAGGCAGAACACATTAAATCAACATAAACTGCTGCAAACAATTCTGAAAAAAAAAAAGTGGCATTTATATACAGAGTATCTGTTGTGTTGATATGATTTCCTAATGTGACCTTTGGCTTCATCAGTATTCCTCCTGCAAAATCGGGATCATCCACACTAGTGAATGCATTAATCTTGTCGCCAACTGTGATATTAACCTGATTCATCAAAACACTGCGGGTACATCAGGACGCCATGTGTTGGCTCTTGATCTAAACTTTTTACTTTTTTTTTTAATAAACCTACACAGGTGCATGGCATTTACTTCTGTCAGACTAACTTGCTATGGTGGAAGGCATTAGAGCACATGTTATATTTAGGACCATCATTCAAATTCATATCCATCTGTAAGACAAGACATAATGGATACATTCTTCTTCTACTGGAAACCCATTTTTATTCATGGCTGCTCTCATGTTACGTTTTTAGTTATCATCCTGGTACTCTGTGCAAAAGGCTTCACAAACATCCCTTTCAAAATAACCACAAATGAAACGTTTTAGTCTAGGAGAACACAGGACAGAGCGTCAGCACCATCTAGTGGTGAGTTGCAGTGATTCAATTCAGTTTTTGTTGATGGGGCAGTGGCAGCAGTTTAGAGCCGCATAGAGACTGGTGGTGCTGGTGATTGCAGCTCCTGGTCCAACAGCCGGAAGAGCATGGCACTTTTGTTGCACTCCAAGGTTTGTCCCAGAGAGCGGTGGAGTTGAGCCTGCAGATAGTGCACGTCCCGTAGCCGCTCCTTACAGTTCAGCTGGGAGAAATACGCGGCGGCCTCGTTTAGAGTGTCGAGAGCCGAAGCCGCTAAACGCAAATCTGCTGGGACATAAGCAGCATTATGCAAATGTAGGCGAAAACTGTGCAGCACTACGAGCAGTGGACCAATATGTGTGGTGAGGTGGTGTTACCTGCTTGCCCTTGTCCGTTTGGCTTGAACCCAGCCACCGCCATCTGACAGCGGGCAGCCAGCAGCATGGCACGACCTTTGTCCATGACTGCTCTGTGGGCCAGAATAGGCTCGATGGCTTCATGCAGCACATTCAGAGCCTGCTCAGGAACCCCCAACATCAGCTGCAGAAAGGAGAGACAACAAATGCAATAAATAAACCATGTGGGGATTTTTGCATAAATGCAAGCTGGTATTTGCACAGCTAAGTGAAGTCTCTTTTTAACATTACAGCTGACCTGGGTGAAGGCCAGGTGAAGGATGGTTTCCGAGGCCAGTGACTGGAGGTGGTGCTGTCTAGCCAGAGCCAAGGCCTGCAGGAGGACAGGAAGAGCTGTGGAGAAGCCAGATGACTCCCAGTGGAGCTCAGCAGTGGACAGCATCACTCTGAATGAGACATAAAATGCCTTTGTATGATCTCTGAACCATAAAGGCCAAATTACATCTTTGGAGAAACACTTATGTTGGTATCTTTATATCTTACAGCACAACACAGTTAAGGCTTGCAAGGGTGATGCATAATTTGAACTTATTTCCCTTTCAAACAAGTTTGATTTGACAAAGAAAAACTAATGATGGTAGAATAAGTGCATTTACTCAATTTGAATGGAGCCGTGATGGTATGAGAAAACTAGGTCCTACCTGATAACCATCTCTGTACACTTAGTCTTCTCACAGCAAGCCTGCAGCTGCTGTAAGATGTGGTACGCTTCAGTGCTGCGGTTGAGAGCCTTCAGAACTTGAGCTTTCCTGTCACAGAGCAAACAATTATTGTGCAACTCAAATTAAAAGTATATAGGGCAGCGAATGTTAAAAGAAGGCCTGCAGATTCACTTATTGGCGTTACCTGTAAAGACCTTCTGTCTGATTTAACGCAGCGATAGCTGTGACTAGAGGCTCTGCCAAGTGGTATTTCCCTTCGTTCATATGTCTCTCAAACTGGATTTTCAGATCACACACCATCCAGAGCTGCATTTGGGACACAGGAAAGTAATGTCATTATAGTGGAATTATACCATGAATTACAGAATAAATTAACTCTGTAATGTTTGTTTTACTATGCAAGAATGATCTAATTCTACACCGCTCAAGAAAGATTTAGTAAACACTTGATCATTAGAGTATAACACAAAGTGAGTTCAACTTTGGGGCTATCAATCTGTCCAGTTAGGAAGCACAGACCTTTGTGAATTCATTTCACCTGCTTTGGTGCAAATAAAAGAGGACTAGCGAGGCACTCAATAAGACTACCCCCAAAAAGTGAATGGTGGGCAAACACCATTGAATGGGAACTGGCAGGTCTGCTATTGGCACCCCATTCTGTTCACAGATGAGATGAGGTTCACACTGAGTATGTGTCAGACATGGAAAAATCTGAAACACTGTGGCAAACGTTTGGATGCCTGCAACATAATCTGAGAAGATAACAGTAACAGACAAGTCAGTTCTTGTTTACTCCGGCGAATACCAATTGAGCTGCATAGTTCTGGGCTGTGAGCACAGGTCCCACTAAAGGACGTCAGGCCCTCATTCCACCCTCATGACGTCCATTTGTGTCTGGTCAGAAACATGCATGATAGCCCATGGAAGGTCATTCTGTAGGGCTCCTCTTGTTCCACCTTGCATAAAGAAGTGGATATTGGTTTTGCTGCTGGGTTCATGCCTTTCTACAGCCCTGATCTCCACTACACTCCTGAAACTCTGCACATTGGGCTGTACCATCCTGGAGGAGCTAGGCTACCTGTACAACCTGAATGGGCTGCAGGTATTGCGACATGCTATTAACAGCGAAAAGAAAAACAAAACTAAAGCAAAACTATGGAAAAAAAAAAATCATACAAGAGGGAGAAAGAAAAAGCAATGGCCTGGGGCCACCACTGGCCAAACCATTCCCTTTTTGGGAATTGTCTTGTTGTTGCCTCTCCAGTGCACCCGTTGCACTTTCATTTTTACCAAAGCCAGTAAAGTGGCGTTGCACTGCTTTGTTCGTCTTCACCAGATACACTGAAATAATATTATAATATTTTGGTAGTGTATTACATTTAAGTTATAACAGCATGTACAATTATAAATTACAGCATATTCTGTCTTCCACAGAGAGACAGCCAACTGTTACAGCGGGAGAACTACATCAGCAAACACAACTAGAGCTTATTTCCCAACTGTTTTAATTAAAAATTCTGAAAGTGACACACATGGTAATTAGTTTGCTATTTGACACAAGGGAGCAAAATATAATTATCATGGGGAAAACAATCCTCCTACTGCTACTGCTAAAACTACTGCTAAAAATCGGAGTAACTAAATCTGCCATCTCTGCTTTAGGCTAGACTGAAATTAATGTGGGTTGGTGTAGTTCATCCAACTTTAAATCACATATTTAATGGTAAAGCTGAGAAGCTGAAAGAACATATTCATTTCCCTTTTTTGTTTCCAAAGCACAGACTACATAAAAAAAGATGGAGGTAGTCACCATAACCCCATCATCTGGTAAGCAGGCTCCTGTCTCAATGCTTCGAGCCAGCATTTTGGCTGTTGCCTTGGCATTTTTAAACCAGATGTGATAAGTGACGGGTAGATCTGACTGAGAAATCAAAGAACACTGCATGCACCTAACACGAGGAAGCCCACCCTAAAGCATACTCCAATTCATCATCCTCTCTGACACTAAACTGCAAGAAAATCTCATTATATTCAGAAAGACTTGAAACTGGCAAATGCATTCTATAAACATATCATGATAGCGTTTACTGAAGTCACAGATCAAGTGAGCCAAAGAGATATTTTCCCCACAGATATAAATACAATCAGACTGTTTTTTTCCCCCACAGAAGTCGTCACCTCCTGTGGGCTCATTTGAAAGAATACAGGCATTTTTCTGCCTATATCCACCTTTCATGTACAACCTTTTTTGTAAAAAGTAGAAAGTAAAACATGTGATATGTGTCAGTGATTTTCCATAATATAAAATATCTAACAAGGCTTTGGAACAAGTTTTTCTGGGTCTGGAAACTTAAAACTCTTATTTTTTTTTACTTTGTCCTTTTTGTAGTTACTGTGCTGATACGCTGAGAAGCACAGTGTGGTTCAGAGAATGTACCTTGGCATGCTGTGTGTGAGGAGGAAACTGTTCTTTCAGATGCTGAATAATCTCTGAAACGGCACCATACAGGCCCTGCAACACAAGCAGAGGTAGATGGGATCGTGAGTTATGTTTTGAACTACACTCAAGAACTCAAAAGCAGACCTGGTCAATTTTTCTTTGATGTCTAAGATATGCAAAAGTAGGACAGACAGCAGGCAGACTGGATGAAATCAAACGCGTTACCTGCTCAGCGTGTAGCTCGGCCAGGTGACAGAGGACCACAGCGAAGGCCTCTGTGTTGTTCTGCTGGACCCCGAAGTTAACTGGCTCAAGACTGCTCATGTTGAGAAGCAGCTGAGCCTGCTGCAGAGACATCGTGCTGCAGGAGATGCAGGAGGCCACGTTAATGACTTACAACCCCCCCAAAAAAACATGTTTTTCTGCACTTGAAAAGTCGAACTTGTGTGGGAGATGGCTGGCTGTCCAAAATATTAATCCATGCATAAAACATCAGGCATTTCAGCCACTTCACTGATTTGATTTAATATGAATGGTTAAGAAGCTGCCGTGTTAGTATGCAGTCAAAAGTGAGCAGAAGTGGCAACTGTGTGTTATGGTGGCAGGGAGAAGAGCCTCACCTCTTTCCGTACATCCTCCATATGGACGTAGTCTGAGCCAGGCTGATCTCGATCAGCTCCGACAGACTGTGCTTCCAGTGAAGAATGTCTGTGTCCTTCAGTGCGTCCATCAGTTTGTGCGCCAGTTTACCCTGTGTCGCCCCCTGCTGGACCAATGACTGAATGCCCAGAGATGCCAAATACTGTGAATGGAGACGATTAATAACATTTTAAAATTTAATTATGAGTCAATTTCAGTGAGCAAATATAATATTTTGCTGCTCACATTTTACCCTAATAAAAGGTAAATATTTTTATTTTCTGCATAGCATTCTCTGAGAATTTTACATGGTTATGAAAATTGGGCCAAAGCAATTTACAAATAATAAAGATCCAAACCACTTTAATAGAGGAATTCATATGTGACACCTCATGTTGCACTCACTGGCAGGCAGAAATGGGCAGCCATTTTTACTGAATCCTCAGTTAGCACAGTGCTGTCAGAGCCCTTCATCTGTTCCAGTGTGTAGAGCCAACTCTGATGGAGGAGAGCGTGTTAGATTTAGACGTAATTAACAATCCATCATGGCACAATCACTGAAGTGAAGATAATGAAGTGGGAACTGTTGTACCAGACAGTGCTGCAAGCACACATGATCATTGGACTCCTGGGCAATCCGGATAGCCTCCTGTAGAGCCAGATCAGCCTGTTGACTAACAGGAAAGAAAAGGGAAAACATCTTTGTTTTTTTATTCTTTTCTATGGAACTTGTCCATGTACTTGGACTCCTCCAACTCCTCTATTAGTACTCACTAATGGCCGAAGCGACAGTGCAAGCTTGCCAAGTTAAGAGCAGCGTAGCGGAGACTTCGACCGTAGCCCTCGTCCCCATTGCTCTTTACGTCATTTCCAGATAAGATGAGGCGATCAAAATAATGTAAGAGACTGTGGGCTGACAGGAAGATATCCTGAACTCGCATGCTGTTCAAGTAGTTCAGATAATGCTGAGGAGAGAGAGAAAACAGAGCTAATGAAGGAGACACCGACCCGCTGCCTGATCTATTCACATAGTAAGGAAAAGTTAAGGAGATGAACTTTACCGCCTCAGCAAAGTCGGGATTAAACTTCAGCATGTTGTTGAGCTCTTCCTGCAGAGCAGCGGGCTTTAGAGCTTTATTCTCATCATTCTTGAGTAGATATGCCTGCAGAAAGAGGTTTTTAAAAACATGGAAGTGTCTGTAAATACTACAACTGAACTTTTTTAAAAATGTATTTATTGCATTAAATCTGTATATGTGAAGACTCTAAAGCTGTATACACATTAGAAGCAGATTGCAGCAACGATGAGACCACAGAAAATGAATGCTGCTTGACGACTTAAAATAATCATGGCTGAAAAATGTGCTGGTGACGTGAAGTGGGTGGGACCCACGATAAACTCTTCTCACCTACCAGATGACTACCAATGGCAGTGAAGAATATTGTTGATTGATATATGACCTGCTAGCAGATACATTAAAGAGTCACCTAGGCCAGTGTTTCCCAACCACTGTGCCGTGGAAGATTACCTGGTTCCACCTGATTAGTACTCTAAGTGACCAGCGTAACGGGCAGAACAATTACATTCTCTTCCACTAGAGGGCAGTAAAACTATCTGCACTAATTAAATGGGTTGCCAACTGCCAGGAAAACAGAAGAAGACAAGAAGAAATTACATAATAGTCATGCTGTGAGTGCGATGATGCAGCGCATAATAGCAATAGCTAAATATTTGAAAAGAAAGAGTAGTCAATCTGACCTGGGTCCTGGAGAAAATTCTGACCCAGATGAAGGCCCTAGCATGAGTAGTGGCCAGAAGAAAGCAAAAAAGGTATACTGGGGACAAACCGATCCAATTCCGCTATGGGGGAAAAATTATCAATATGCTTTTTGTGACATTTTTGTTCGGTGGTGTGCCGTGTGATTTTTCTAATGTGAAATATGTGCTGTGGCTCCAAAAGGTTGGGAAACGCTGACCTAAGCAACTGGAACTTGGAATGTCTGCAAGCAACCAGCCATCAGCTTCAAAGAGATGTGCAAATCACTTCCAGTGTGTATGCAGGTTTAGTGTCCCACCTTAAAGTGCACATGAAGCACTGCATGTGCTGCAGGCTCATTTACACCATGGAGCCCTGCTCTAAGAAACTATCATAGCTTTAACTCTGTTTTTAGAGCATGCTTCGCACCATCTTGTGCCAGTACAGAACATGACATCACTGGCTTGGTTGGTTGCTGCTAATAGACTTACATTAGTTTATGATAGCTACAAACATAAAACAGCAAATCAACAAATCAACCCGAGCATTACGACTAACAGGTGGATTTTCCTGTTTCAGCCAAGCAAAAAAGAATCACTTACTGCTAAAGAGATGTGGACAGTATGTTCTTGTTTTTTCGGGTTTTTTTAAACCATAAAACTGAAAAAAGGTGACTCCCTCGGACTGCTTTTAGTTTTAGTCTCCTTTTTTTCCACTCAGTTATTGGTTCTATCGCTACTTAGCCAACACGAACGAATATAAGTCTATTAGAGGCGACCAACCAGCCAACCCAGTGTTGTCATGTTCAGTATTGGCAAAATATGGTGCTAAACATGCTCTAAAAACCTTAACTTTCAACACTTATTTCTTAAATATGGCTTCACAGACAGTGCTAAATCTATTGCAGTTTTTAGAGTAGGGCTTAATTTAGCCTTAATACATGTAGTGTTTCATGTCCACTTAAAATCAACACTCACCTGTCTGGCAAGAAAGTACTCTGCTTGTTTTTGTGAGAGGGGACCTCTGCTTGGAGTATTGTCACTTCTGCAACACAAATTAGGAGGCGACGCCAATCAAGAACAACTATGCCAAAATGTTTATGGGCACGGCTGAAACACTGGTGCTTATTTCACTCACCGAAGCTCTGACTCATGCAGTGGGATGTCCAGCTCCTCCTTGTCCACTCTGTCACCTACTGTATCCTCAATGCTGGTGAGGTCCATCTCCGAGTCGTCGGCGACCAAGGCCGGCACCTGGCTGTCCATAGGCTTGGCATAGTGACTGTGGTAGTAGTGCTGCAGGGACTTGTACAGTTTGTAAACTTGACTGAAAGAAAGCTTGTTGTAGGCCAGAAGCATGTGTCTCATAAAAAGACCTGAAAAGGGGTGAAAATATTGTTTAATACTACACTTTTCAATGAGTTTTAACAATTCTCAAATCAGACTTCCACTGACTTAAAATCAGGACTGCCATAAGGTGCAAATTACTCACCTACTACGCTGGTTTTGTAAGCTTCGGTATCAAAAGCTGTGAATGGAGTGGGAAGAGTAGAAAAAAAGTACTCCATGTCTTTCAGCTCTCCATCTGCCATTTCATGGAGCCTTTGATGGAAAAACAACACTGTGATCAACTACAACATCAGCATTTAAACTTTGTCATGTTGTAATATTACACCAAGGGAAGTGAAATCTAAGACCCAGGGGCCAGAATTTAGAACGGCAAACACTCCAATGGATGGCTTTGGAATATGTGAAGGAGGGTACAAATTTTGGACTTTTAAGTGTGTTTGTCTATGTTTTATAGCTTTTCCTACCAATAAAAACCTCAGCAGTGGGTATTCATACTAAACCAAAAGTAATGACATAACATTATCTACTTTTGAATTTTTTCTTTCTTTCCTTTGTCTTTCTTACAATGACGCCACAATAAAAAGGACTTTTTCTATGGCTTAACAAATCCTCTCTTTTTTATATTTACAGGACTGTCTGGGCAATGAGCTACCAGGCCTTTTTCTTTCATTTTACACATTTATTTCTTACAATTTAAGCCCAAAGAGTCGTGCTGACAGATTTCTTTAATCTACTAGAACATTACTTTATTATGTAGAAAAATTGAGAGGTACTGCTGAAATTGCTCTTCTTTCCTTATATTGGGATATATCAGGGATTAAACTTCTTAATACTGACAGAAAGTTGAGTTTCACTGGTATGGCCCACTTAGATCAAAATTGGGCTGGACATTGCTGTGTAGGTTTTACATGTGTACATACAGCATCATCTTTTTTCCTTCACAAATGGTAGAATGAAATCAAGTGGGACAAGATCCATTCCTGGTGATGACAGTATACCTCAATTTAACAGCATATGCAGTCTGTGGACAACACTCCTCCACAGTCTTGAGGAACTGGCCGAGAGTCAGGTCTGGACCCTGGTAGATCACAGGGAGCCAAGGTAAACAATGCTTCAACAACAAAGTGGATACAGGGTAGGTTCCGACATTCATAAATACCAACCTGCTGTAGGGGGAGGATGAGCTTGTTAAGTCGCCTTCTCTCTGGCAGTGTTATCTTGGAGGCAGTCATTTCATACAGCAACGCTAACACGGAGATTTTATATGGAGTCACCCAGTCTTTAATGCCAAACACGTTAGCATGGACCACTCCGTTCGTCATCATGGGATTGAAATACAAACTTTCGTGCACACTCGCCATCTTCAGAGCCTTCACATCGATTCTGACATGCGCTGGGTCAACATTTAACAGAGAGAAATTTTAACGACAGTCGGCAGCTGCACATCACAGCGGTGGTGACTAGCTAGTTAGCCAGCAACCTGGGGTACCGCGTTAATGTAACGCTAGCTAAGTCGTTTGAAAAGTAAAAATACATCAGAGCCTATGCTCGGCTAGCCTGCAGATTTATTGTTTTAAATGGCAACACGCAGATGTTTTATCTTATAAGTAAATTTGGCGTATTTTAAACGTGTTAAAATATTTTCCCTCTCTGCTTTCAAACCGCCCTCCTTCTGTCGCCTTAAAAATACGTCATAAAGAGACTGCTTTTTTTTTTTAAATAAAACTTTATTTTCATGTTTCAAGGAAGACCATGGCGGAAGTGACAAACAGTGGAAATAATGGCGTTAGAGGAACGACTGAGCACAGACAATACACAGCATACATGGTGCCGTTTGATTTGAGAAGCTATTCTCATACCTGTAGCCTGAAGCACATCTTCGCTTTCAGGGTCGTCACCAGAAGGATTATTATGACTCTACACTGCCCCCTGTGGTAACAGTATGCTTTTTTTTTTCATACGTTCTTGGGTCTTGGTAGTTGAATTCGGATCCCCGGGGCCAAGAAAAACTTTTCAAAGTGAAATATGGAATATTATAGTACACTGCTAAAATAAATAAATAAATAAATAAATAAAGGGAACACTTAAACAACACAATGTAACTCTTTATTTTTTTGAGCAGTGTATTTTAAATTTTAATAAGTCTCGGAAATTCGGCCAAAGGCGATACGAGTGACTACACACAAAAACACAAAGAAGTCAAATTCAAATGGGGAGGTGTATGGCATATACTGCTTTACGGTTAAAGAGGATACGTTATGTCAGATATTTTGTGTACATAAAAAAAACGTATTAAACTTTGTCACTGATTTTCAGTTTGACTATAGTAGTGTGCAAAAATGGGTCAGCCCTCATTTGTTAATATTTGGGTAGCAAGGAGCCAGACTTTCCTGTAATTCTTTAAAGCTTTTTCTTTGGACATTGGCTGATTTTTCACTAATTTTCAGTTCAGTTCAGTGACCATTTTCAGAGGAATATTTGTTTGTTTTTCTTTGTTTGTTTTGTGTGTTTGTTAAGCCACTTAACACTGAACTACAAATTATTCAAGCATAAAAATGGCCCCTTACTTAAGGGATGAACCCAGGTTGTGTCTACACATAACAGACATTTTGGTAAACAAATTTTAAATTGTATCTTTAAACACTTTAAACACACTCGCCTGTTTCCATTTCTTTATGAAAATGCCAAATGCCAAAGTTTGCACAAAGGCACACAGGATAATTTTTGCACCAACTAGGTGATTTCCAACGATTATTAGCTGAAAACTAGGCAAATCTCAGCGTGCTTTGCAGTGTGTTCTTTAAAAAAAAAATAGAGTAAACGAGGCAAGTGGAGGACAAAAGATGAAGTGGCAGGCTTTAATACCTATACAACAGAATAACAGTATCTTAAAGTCATGTCCTTAAGAAATAGAAAAAAAGAAATAGAAATTATCTCAGTGGAAGAGTGGCTGTCAAGAAATTGTTCTTGAGTGAGGGAAACAGGCAGAAAAGTCTGAGGTATGCCAAGCGTCAAAAAATTGGACTAATAATCAGTGGCAACAGGTTTAATTGAGCGATTAATCCAAATTAGATTTTTTTTGTTCAAATTGTTGTCAGGATACAAAGAGGAGGTCAGTAGAGAGGTACAACAGTGAACACGGTGGAGGCGCCTGTCAAGGTTTGGGGCTGTATTTCAGCCAGTGGTGTTGGGGATTTTGCCAAAATTGGTGGAATTATGAATGTAGGAAAGTACTGTTAGATCTTGATCCACCATGTAATACCATCCAAAAAGCATCTCATTATCAACAGCTTTCTTTTTCAACATGACTAATCCAAAACACACTGCTAACGGAGTAAAATAGGTTTATATAGAAAAACACAGAATGAAACACTGTCAGTCATGGATTGGCCTCCCCAGAGCCCAAAGACAGAACAAAAGGGCAGCCAACATCCAAAGAAGAGCTTTGAATGTCCTTCAAGAAGCCTGGAGAACTATTCTTGAAGACTACTTAAAGAAATGGTAAGACACCTTTCCTTAGAGAGTTCAGACTGTGTTGAAGAATAAAGGTGATAGGAGATACTGACTTTTAATCTTGTTAGAATTAAATTTTGTGTTTGCCTCGTATACTGTATTTGTATTTACATGTTGCAAATAAATTGCTTCACCTATTTACCATTTTCTTCCAAAATCTAAAAACAACGAGGACTGCCTTTTACATTGTACTATATGTCAAATTTATAATTCTATGCATTTATAAAATGGGCCAAAATCAGATAGAACAGCTGTCCTGATATGTACACAACATACAGCATAATTTGGTCCTGATTAGCTGAAAAGCAGCACATTTAGCCATTTCGGGGTGGGGTACAGTGTCATTATTTGCAGATAGTAGCGTATGTGTAGCTAAAATTCACCATAACTATTACAGTGCCTAATGTAAGCAAATTTAAAATGCAGCAGAGTAGCCTGTTCTCAAATGATTACATTACATGTCTTATTTGGCAGATGGCTATGACAGTCCTGGGAACACTGGAGCAGGCTCTTGGCCCCAGAGCTGTGCTAAAGAGGGCTTTGTCTGTTTCTTCACACATCCTCCAGCAATATGTTGGTCATCTGGTGTTGGAGTGAACCTTAGCTGGAATATAAGCAGTTTTTCAGCTAACTGGTGAGTGAAAGTTTAAAAAATGACTTTCCTGATTTTGTTACTGGGCCACGTTTACGTCAGTAAATCCCAAAGTGCCATTTAAGTTTGCTGTTTTTTAACATTATTGTCAAACTCTGGAGTTCTTACTGGCTATGAAAATCCCATTGTTTTTACTAACTGCATATTTTAGCTTGAGAAATTTAAGCATTTATAATTTACATTAATCAGCAGTAAAAGAAATAGCATCTTTGTCACTGTCTAGCTAATGAAAGATTAATATCACAGGCAGCACTGACTGAATGGAAGCTGTACAAATCCAGACCTGCAGCAGAAACACTGCTGTTAAATCTCTTTTATTTGTTTAATTTGGGGCAAAGGAAGCACTTTTGGTAGAGCTGTGAACAGGCTGTGTAAGAAAAGAAAACTGGAAGGGAAGGAAGATTAACATGAATAATGAAAATACAAGGGAAAAAAAAGACATATCTATATAACGGGCTGCCCTTTCCAGAAGAGGGCACTAATGGTCTACGAGTTTATGCAGTTGGTTCAAAATTTCTTTTCATCAGGAACTGCTATGAGAAGGGGGAAAGGCAGTAGAAGGAATGTGCCCCCTTTTTTTACACTCCACCCCCCCACCCCCCCCCCCCCCCCCCCTCCCACCCCCCCCCCCCCC